>LOEQ01003107.1:59454-72414 GCA_001685075.1 Bramus lutescens | reverse complement strand
AAGACAAGATCTCCTGAGTAAATTGGAAGCATGGGGATCATGGGAGAGGGTAGACATTGAGGGGAGTGGACAGAAATATATATATAGCTCAATAACTCAACAAAATGATTTTAAAAAGGGAAAATGTCCAACAGAGAAGCTCACAGGCCTATCTGATGGGGGTAATTCTTCAAGTGAGTGTCCCTCTTCCTGGGTGATTCTGGTTTTTGTCAAGTTGATGCAAACTAAGCAGCACACCATCACCAATCTCTGGAACAAACCTACTAATCCTGATAAATGGTCTTCTTGATATTTTCTGTTTGCAAGGATTTTGTTCAGGTTTTTGTTGTTTTTTGTTTGTTTGTTTGTTTGTTTGTTTTTCTTTGCATCTGCGTTCACCTATGTAAAGGGAGATTCGTCCATAATTTTCTTTTTTGTATCTGTTTTCTGTCTTGATCTCATTTTGATCAAGATAATGCTAGCGCTGAGTAAAAGCTTGGTAGAGTTCCTTCCTTTTTTATTTACATAATAGTTTGAGGAACATGGGTGTTCCAGTTCTTTGAGGGTCTGGAAGAACTCAGCAGTGATTCAATCAGAACAATTTTCTGGCACCTATTCAGTATTTAGTATACATCTTTCTGTATCGACTGTGTTTGTTGGACACCTGGGTCCATTATTTGCTGCTACAAATGTGGCTACAGAGAGCATTCAACTCACTGTCTTTTCATGGACTTATGTGAGACATCACTGGGATATGTCCTAGAGTGAATCTTCTGGAACCCATGACACATGGTGACTGAGGATATGCCTTATCACTTTCATGATCCCATGGACCTCTATGACCCTACTTTCTGGCTTCTGGTAAGATTAACTTCCTGACAGGAAACTGATGGTGCTTTATGTGTATTTTTCTGATTATGAACTTACTGATTCATTTTATCTGACTTACCGTAATTATTTATTTGTGTGTGTGTGTGTGTGTGTATGTGTGTCTGTATGCAAGCTGTGGTGCTCACAGTGAGGTCAGAGGTCAGCCTGCTGGAATCAGTTCTCTTCTTCCGCCATGAGTGTTCCAGCAATCACTCAAGGGTCAGGCATGACAGCAAGCACCTTCAGCTACTGAGTCAACTTGCAGAAATTTTTATCTGTCCCTGTTCACGTCCTACTGATTTATGACTTTTTTTTCAGTCTTACAATGTTGTTCAATATAAGTAAGTGAGTAACTTCTACCCTACCCCATGAGTTGAAGCATTACTTTTCCTTTTCGTTGGTCATCAATACTCTTTCTTCAACTCAAAAACAACCACAAGTCCTGGGACAACTGGATGTTCATGTACAAAAGAATCACATTGGGCTCTTACTTTACAACCTTTATAAAATTTAACACAAACTGGATCAGTTAAATTTGGATCTAAATATAGATGCATATAGGCCATGAAAGCCTTGGAGGGAAACAGGGGCAATTCTTAGAAACCTTGAGTTTGGCCGTGGGATTCTTAGCTGAGGCACAGAGAGACTGAGTAACAAAAACAATAGGAAATGAGTGGAACTTCATTGAAAAAGGAAATCTGTGGGCATCCAAAGCATTATGAAGAAAACAAAGACACAATCTATATAAAATTCCAGAGTCAGTAAGCCTACAGACTCAGAGAGATTGATGGCTAGCTACACAGACAGAAGAAGGAAGAATGGAGAGGAATTTCTTGACGGTGACACAGTGTGTTTGAAAGGGGATGACAATATGATAATAGCATGTCACTGACAAACGTGGATGCTTACCCATAAAGTGCTGATTTTGTTACAAGAATAACTGCAATAAACATAAAGAGTCATAATAGTAGATATTACCCAACCATTAATAAAACTCATGGCACTCTTGTTTAAAATTTTTCTTTATTTTTAAATATACTTGTCTGTGTATGAGTCTAAGTGAGGATACAGGCACTACATGTATACAGGATCCAGGAGTCTGCACTATATGCATACAGGATCCTGGAGTCTGAGTGAGGATACAGGCACTATATGCATACAGGATCTAGGAGTCTGAAGATCATGCACTACATGTATACAGGATCCAGGAGTCTGCACTATATGTATATAGGATCCAGGAGTCTGAGTGGGGATACATACACTATATGCATACAGGAGCCAGTAGAAGCCAAAACATCTGAGCCATCTCTCCAGTCCCATATGGCATTATTACACACAGTGAAATCACTTATAACTGCCTGTAAGTGGCTATACAGCACAGTAAGATATAATCCTGTCCCTTGGTGACCATAGCTTCTAGCTGGGAGGTTTTCTAAGATGCAGAAAGCTAACAGATAAAACAAAAACTCTAAGTGGTCCAATTAATGTTCAAAATGCATACATGGTTGGTGAGAAAAATAAATTTATTTTGAAATAGCATTTAAGGACTTCACAGAATTTAACTATAATAGATAGTGATAGAGAAAGACAATAAGTAGTCTACAGAATCATGACTTCTGCAAGGGAACATGTAGTAGTTCAAGCTAGCTGTCATGACAGCTAGATAGATAAGTTGAAAGCAGATATTCAAGGTTATCGATTAGAGGACCACACAGTCCGCACACATCCCCAAGCCTAACACAGTGGTGGGCACGTACCTGGTGAGCAGTGAACAGCAAAGCAAACTAAAGTTAAAATGTGCATTAAGGACCACTCACTAGGAAAACTGCAATAGCCGTCATCATCCATAGAAGTATTTACTAGGATGCAAGCAGGTTAAGGCAAGTGATGGCAAGAGGTGAAGAGCCAGGAAAGCACAGCGTATATAGTTGGCATGGCTTGTCTTGCAGGAAGTGGGGACGTTTGTTTAGGGTCACCTTAGAGAACTTAATAGGCTATCTTGTGAGATTAGTTTGCCTTCTTTGTTGTTTCCATAACAAAAATCAAAGCACTCTGTAGTCCTGTGACTCCACAAAGGGCACAGATGAAAGTCAGGAGAGGGGGAGACAAATGCTGTCATCGTAAGATGAGACTGACAGGAGAGGAAAGGGCCCTCATCTTGGAACGTGGTGTCCCCCATACGTCATCCTCACAGAGCTGTAGGAGTGGTGGAGATACTGAAGAGATAATTGTTCCCCACATGGTAACTGTGCCTTTATGGAGAGGAGAACCTGCCGCAGAACAGGAGGCTATTGGTTTTGTTGTGCCTGATGAAGAAAAGGAAGGGGCGGTCTGCACAGAACTTTGGAACAATATAAGCACAGCAAAATTCAATGACAGCCGAAGAAGCTGCTGCAGCTTCGGTGCCTTCTTCGTTGACCTCCACAACACTCTTGTGAACAAACTTGGACAGATGCAGGTCTCTCTCTGGAGACATTCCTGATAAGTCTGCCTTGTCGCCTTGGAAGACATCCACCATTCCCAAGTGCTGAAACACAGACTCCATGTCATAATCCTCTTGCAGTTTAAATTTTGGAAGGAAAACCTCAACATCAATGCTCTTCATGATGTCTGGTTTGGTCCAGGCCATTAACTTCTCAAAAGTGAGACTGTTTTCCACCTGATAAAGCAGAATTAGAGACTGTCAGATTCACAGTTGAGGTCTTACCCAAAGGTTCATAATAACTTCCTGCTCACAGAGCCCTCCATCATCCTGCAGGGGGCACTGCCTATTCCCAGGGCCAGAGAGTGTGAGTGTCCAACTATCTAGCTAGCTTGTGTGTGACTTCCCTGGTGGGCATGGAGGCCAACAGACCAGAGGTAGGAAGACTTGGCTAGCCTCTCCTAAATCCCTTCCAAGATATCTTTTATTCTGACAGATGTCTATGTCCAGGTGATTATGGTTTAGGTTGTGTTTGCTTTTGTTCTCTTGGTCTAGACCTAGTTATGAAGACAATAAACCACCGATGCTAAAACAAAAATAATAAAATAAAAATTGAAAAAGACTTTTGGTGTGAGCCACACCAGAAGGAAGGTCTATCCAGGTTGAGATTCTATGTATTTTGTGAACTTTTATGACTTTAATGAGATATTCCCTCTAAAGGCTCACATAGTGAATTCTTATTCTGAAGCTGGTAACAACATTTTCGGGGGATTCTATAATGTGTACATGAGGGGTCTAGCTGAATGAAGGAAGTAGTTACTGGAAGTGTGCCTATGAAGGTCATCCTTGGTTCTCAGTTCATATCTCTTCTCCTTTCTCTACTTCCTGTTCACTAAAAGGTCTGAAATCTCTGCCACATGGACCTGTTACCATGGAAACCAAGGATGTGCCTGGTAACTTAAAATGAGTCCTCTGAATCCATGAGCCTGCATCCATGCTTCCTCTCCTAGATTATTCATGTCAGACATTTTGTCAGTGATGAAAAACTAACGCCAGAGAAGCAATGCCACAGCTAGGGAGCTGGATGAGAAGAGCCAAGGGAGCTGTTCTGTTTACATAAACCCCTTGGGTCATGCACACTGCCCTGTCCTCTATTCTGAGGATGGCTGACAGAGTGTGGGGTGTCCTGCTGCAAGGAAGACAAAGATGTGCCATTATGATGTGCCTGACTCTGTCCTGACCAGCTGGTGCCTCTCCTCATCCTCTTTCTTTGGTGAACTGCAATACTTTTTCTGACTATTTTATGTTCTCAGACATTAAAACACTGGCAAAGACCATGATACAGTTCTATTTACAGAGAGGGACTATTTTCCAAGCACTGTGTTAAGTTTCTTGCCCGAGTTGCCCCCATTTCATCCTGTCAGGTACCATCTTCTGTTCTAGTGATGAAGTTATGTCATATGACAAAGTCACACTGCTTACAATGGGGGTCCCAAAACACAGAAACTGCACACAGCTTGAGGCTCAGTCTAGGAATACCACTTGCTCAAATGGCAGTTGGAAAGGTAAAAACAATGAGTTCTGTTCTAATAAGGAAGGATAATGGGGACCCTGGATTCTTCCAGGAGACATTTAGAGTGGTGACTGCTAAGGACTCTCCTGCCTTACCTTGCTGAGGTCCACACCATCATCTGGGAGCAGGACCAACAAGCTCAGCTCCATGCCCTCATAGGGCATCTCCAGTACCTGTGCCTGTACTTCATTCACGTGGGTGAGGTTAAATCTGTCTTCCTGACACATCATCTGCACTGGTCTTTCCTCCTTCTGTACAGAAGAATCCAAAGCACAAAAGATGTTGCTGAGAGATGTCAGAATGTTTCCAAATGAGCTGAAGTTAATGTCAGGAGTGCTCTCAGCACTCACAATAAAAACACTATTCATAGTCCAGTGAACACTTAGTCAATGTCTGCCAGCCTCTTCCTGGTTTCATTTAAAAAATTGAATGTAAGCAGATATTGGATTATTGTAGATAGGATTCTACAGTGGTGCTAAACCACCTTGACCAAAACAACATGAGGAACAAGGGGTTTATTTGCTCTTACAACTCTAGGGGCACATTGCATCACTGAGGGAAGTCATCAGATCAGGAACTCAGGCAGAAATCATGGAAGAGTGCTGCTTATTGGCCTGTTCCCCATGGCTTTCTCAGCCTGCTTTCTTACACAGTTCGTGATCACCTGCCCAGGGTTGGCACTACCCACTGTGGACTAGGTCTACACCAATCACTAAAGAAGAAAATAGAAAGTGTTCTACAGACTTGGCTCTAGGCCAATCCTATGGAAGCAATTTCTCAGTGTACAGCCCTTTTTCCCAAATGACTCTAGCTTGTGTCAAGTTCATGCACACACACACACCGAACAAACAAAACCCCCAACCAGCCAGTACAGGGACTAACCATAGAAAGATGATGCATTATCCAGAAAAAGGAATGCGGCATTCAAATATTAATATTTTAAAGTCCTACTTGTGTTTAAAATGTTTCACAAAGGCTCATGCTTCAAAGCTTTTCTCCACAGACCAGCACTAATGAGATCTAGCTACATCTTTAGAGGAAGGGCCTAATGGAACAAAGTTAAGTACTGGGGGAGAATGCCCTGAAGGGGATATGGGCTTTGTAACCCCTTCCTGCTTCTCTCTTTTGCTCCCTGACTGCTGTGAGGTGAAGAAGCCCCCACCACGCATTTCCACCATGCTGTATTGCACCATTACAACCTGGAATAATGGACCAACTGACCCAGCCTGAAACTTCTAAAACCATAAGCCAGAACAAACATTTCCTCCTTGTAAGTTGACTATCTCAGATAGTTTGTTACTCTAATGGAAAGAGGACCATCCTATCAGATGTAGGATTTTGATCATTTAATAGGTTCAATAATTATAACTAAGGAAAATAGCATGTAAATAATGGGAAAGTTTTCATCAAGTAGACCGGAACATTTTCATAGTGGTGTGAATGGGCCCACAGACAGACACATCCTTTCAGAAAACAGCCTGGCAACAGGAGCACACATGCTCAAAGGTTCACAGTGGGTCACAACCTTCTAACCCATTACAGAGCAGAAAGTTCAGGAGCACAGACACTCACAGGTTTTGGGTGGAGCTCCATCCTGATAGCCAATCAGAGAGGAGGAAAAAACTATTAGTACTCAACCAACTGGGTTAAATCCCATGAGGTTCTGTCCAAAAGGCCCCTAACATTTAAAGGGTTTACAAGAATTGTAAATAATAGGTTATCAGATTGTAATTGTATCACAAAAATACATAGAGATCTGTCCAGTTGGTTTAGTACTAATAGTTCAACATTATTTTTTAAATATAGAAGTGTGCCATCAGGGAATATTTTAATTACAGTGGTATATCAGACATGAAAAATTTCTATAGACCATACATAATATATACTAAATTTCCCAATAAAAGAACTCATCCTTTTACAAAGTTTTTTCAGTTATTACTAATAAAAAGGAAATGGGAAAGGTTAACATTCATAAGACTCCAAACAGCATTAAATTATATTTAAGGGATTGAGAAAAGTATTCTAATATCTACTTTAATTCAAATTATATTCTAATTAAGACTGAGATCTTAATCACTCAATTTCAGTATTAAAATGCTGTAGCGTTAAATAATGATAAATTGTCCAATAATTTAAAATGATTATTTTAATTAAAAATTACTCTATTACATAAATGTTTGTACATTCCTTTCCATTCTACCTCATGATCCATACATGCATTATTTTACCTTAACACATAAGTTTCTGTTTTCTTGAACGTAAAAGAAAATTTAGTTTCTAGAGTGAGTTAGAAGCAATGATTTTATGAGGAATTATCAGAATACATAAGAGCCAGAAACAATGTAAAATAACACAAGTATTAAATATTCTTTATTCCTATCATTTTTCTATGGAGCTAGCATTTCTTTCAGTTTCAAACATTTTCTGTGCATTCCTATGCTCTTTCTTTCTGGACTAAGGATCAAGCCCAGCACCCCACAGGACATGCAATCTCTACCACTGAGTCCCAGAGCTACACATTCACGGTTATACATTACCATGCAAGTTCTTCGTCACAGTGGCATGAATTTTTATCCTGTTCCTTACCTTGTTAATTTTAAAGGGCATTTCCCTTGTGTCTTCTTTGTTAAACTGTTGATGCCACTTTCCTTTGAAGTATAATGCATTGACAAGAACCAGCCTGGTCTCTGAAGTAACTGAGCCTCCTGACAGCAACTCTGGAATTTTTCCTTTTGAGAAAGCAGACACTTCATTCAGGTTCATTTTATACATGTGTGAGAAATAAGCTGATATAACATCTGGGCAGATTCAAGCATCATGCTTTCAAATTTGCTGAATGTGGATGAACATGAAAAAATAAGCCAAAACAACATACCAACACCCATGTTTGACTTGATGTCATGACCAAGGTGAGGGTGCTGAAGGACTTCCAAGTCCCTCAAGGAAAGCAGGTTTGGGAAAAGCAGAAAAAGTGACTCCAGGATAGAGAACAAAGAAGCAAGAAATGTAGAAAGGGGTTGCAGGGGACCTGGGTTCCCCCCTGTGTGCTAATCTTGGTTACCATCCTGATTGGGTCTGGAATCAACCAAGAGACATGGCTCTGGGCAGGTCTACAAGGACATTTCTCAGAAAGAGTAACTAATGGAGAGGATGCTCTCCAGAGTGGGCAATGCCTTCCTGTGCTGCCCCGACTAAAGGACTGAGGGAGAAACAGCACTGCTTTTGCCTGCCTGCCTTCAGGCCTCGCTTTGAGTGTGTCTGCACTGTTCACACCTCTGCACTTGCCATTTTCAGCTGTCACTGGAGCCCAGTAGCTTTGGTCTTCATGTGAACCAAGACTAGTGACTCTCTGAAATCCTCTAGGCTTTCAATTCCAGACTGAGATTGCTGAGGTCTCCAACCCCATAGACTGAGCAGCTACCAGATTCTCAGTCTCTCCACATGCAGATGGTCCTTGTGGGACTACTCAGCCGGTATTGTATATGCCAATCTACTAAATCTCCCTAGTAATATGTATTCATTCTGTTCCTCTAGAATACTCTGACTAAAACACTAATGTTAGATACAGTATCTCATCTAGCACTCCATGGTCATGCCCAGTTTCAGCATAGCGCAACGTGTCAGAGACTCAAGGACAGAAAGTAGTTTGTGGAGGAGGTATTGTTATCATATACTTTGGAGTGCTGCCCATCCTGGGGGAGATTATGCAGGTCAGAGGACAGATTCCCTTCTTCTTTCTTAAGGAGCATCCTTTCATTGGAGAAGAAAATCCTTGCTAGCTTACAATGTCAAGAGTGCTCAAGAGGTAAAGACTACAACAAGAATTGTCAAATAATTGCTGAGTCTTTATTTTAAAAAATCTCATTTTATAGTCTCTGTTAGTAGAAATAGGAATGTACCCAGTGGTACTGAGGCATCTGAAGGGTTCAACTATCAGATAAGCGATTTCAATGATTTCAAAGACTAATGCTGGAACATATCATCTCTGAACTAAAAACAAATAAGGTTCAACCTCAAATGGGAGGTTCTTGTAGGCCAATCAATGGAACTGAGCAGCACTGAGAGGAAATCAAGTTTAGTTTCACCAAATGTAAGTGAGGGATCTGAGGCAGGAAGGGTGGAATCAGAAACAAGAATCCTCTTCAGACATAATGATAGTGGGGGATAGGGCAACACAGACCGTAGGAAGAAGGAGCCCAGGGAAGAATTATGAGGAAGAGCTCCACATGTATCTCCACGGTGGAGTCACATGACCTGCTAACATTGCAGGCCACCCCTGTCTTATAATGTAAGCTCCCAGACTGGAAATCAGGCCCCTGAGTTCTCGTGACATTTGTATCATCCCTCTGTCCTGAAGAAACATACAAATAACTCTATTTTTCAAATCTAAGTTTCCGAATAAAACTTCCATAAATTCACTGAGGTCTGAATTATACCACATACAATGATGCTAGTCTGCATCCCTTTGACGCCCTGAAATAACATGAGATTAGTCCATTGGGGAGAAGGGAAGTTAAGAGAAAGAATAGGGAAGGAAGAAGAGGAAGGGGTAGATGGAAATGAGAAAATTGTGGGGTGTGAAATAACTTGAAATTCTGACCTTCAGTCTGTGTGGAGACCCATGTGTTTATGTGCTTCCTGGACTTCTCTGGAGCTTTGGCAAAGGACAGCTGCTCCAGCTCCGAGTGATAGAACTGAAGACAGGACTCCTTAAAGGTCTTTGGAGAGAAAATGTTCAGAAAAATAACATTGGAAAATAAAGTGTCTGCAAGCTTCCAAACCCTCTGATAATATGTCAAAAACAAAACAAAACAAGAAAAAAACTAAAATGAATGTAGATGTCACTTTAAGCAGCAAATATCTAGGCATTTGTACATGGGAATAACCAGACATGATTGAATAAAAATAACAAGTAGTCAAATTTGAAATACTTTAAAGTGTCATTATAGAATTGTGGTCTTTGGGGGAAGTTTAAGGAGTTGACTAGTTGAATTTCACTATTTGGCCAAGGCTGGCCTACAACTTGTGATCCTCCTGTCTCAGGTATTTAGACGTGGATCATCACACTGACTGGAACTTGATCCTTAATTTTCTCAAGTACTCTAGGGTCCTTCTCCCGGGATCTACATCAACAAGTATTTTAAATACAATTGATATCATTCTGCTGACAGAACTTACTGTGAGGATTTTACAGGTATTCTCTGCAAAGAGCCTATTGGCCGTTCTAAGTGAGTACTTTCTGCGGGGCTCGTTCAGATTACTGAGAAGCTCCTGGAAGCCTTGATGAATGTCTTCCTCTGTGTTTAAACCAAGTGCCTTTGAAGGAAAAGATTGAAACATTAAGAGCGCAGTGATTAAACATTTTGGCAGCAAAGAGGAGCTTAAAAACTGAAGGGATGGGTCAGGTGGCGAAGTACATGAGGCTCTGAGCTGGATCCTCACTATGCACATAAAAAGATGGGTTCCATAGTGTATGGCTGCAATCCCAGCACTGGGATAAGAAGACACCTGCATTTAGTCCTGTCCTCTGTCTAAAGAAGCCAACATGGGCATGTGAACACACATACACACATGTAGACACACACGCACACACGTATACCTGCCATATGTATGCACAAGCTCTCTATGTTTATGAAAAGAGTAGAAAGAGTAATTATGAAGACGACCCCTCTACATTATTGTCTTCATGTCCTCATACCCTCACTATGTTTGGAAATGATAAAAATGAGCAGTGATACCTGAAAGGCTCTTCATGGGAAAGAAAATTCTGGCAAACTTCAGAGCAACAGTGACTGCTTCCCACTGTGACAGTGAAGCAGAAGGCTTTTTCTCAGGCCAATGCCTCCTGCCCACCCTGGAATCCCTGAGGTCAGAGACCCATCCTTCATCACCTGCAATGCTTATAGGATGCTACATAAAGCGACCAAGGCAGTGCCTGGTCAGGATGAGGACCAGCCAGCCACAGACGTTTGCCCAGTCAGTATCTCAGCTGACACAAGGCAGGTTAGACACAGTTAAGAGAGGAATTAACCTTTCTTGGCCAGTGAATAATTACAAAGTCTGTTGCTCTAAAAATAGATCTTAGCAACCTATGCTTCAAATAATCTCAACTCCTTTTTTCCCATCGCTGTACTTGGGGCTTCCCCCACTTTTTAAAAAAACTCTTTTTTATTTGAAAGTAAGTTGCCCATGCTAGTCTTGAACTTGCATCCTCATGTTTCAGTCTCCTTAGTAGTTGGAATTAATGGACTGTGCCACCAGGTCTAGCATGAAATTATTTACACACCATTTTCTAAGTGAAGTCTGGACAAAATTTTGAGAGTTTCTTCTAAGTTATTACTGAGGGAAACTCATTGTTCCTTCCTCTTTAGCCCCTGCCCCATGAAACAGGGTGTGCATAGTCTGACCCTCCCTGCTCAGCAACTCTTAGGCAAGTGAAGCAGGTGTGGGGTGACAGGGAACTTACCTGAGACATCTGGACTGCAGTGTCTCCCTTCGCCCCCAAGAGGACCATAGCTAGAGCAGAGGAGATGCTCACAGGAGAGTAACATACATTTTTCGAAGGGTTGTTTTGACAAAGGATCTTTAAAACATGGATGGCAAAGGTGCCGTTTGCTTCAGACAGAGTGTCCATGATGCAGAGTCTGGAGGCAAAGGAGAAATGGTACTCAGCACAGCACTGAAGGTTCATAAATCTGACCCAGGAATATCTAAGACTGCCACGGACCAGCTCAGTGGAGCCACTCAGACCATGAGAGAAGCAGGGTCTTGGTACTCAGGAGGGCACAAGGTCGGAGAATGACAGACAGACAGACACAACACACAAGAGAGTGGTTGGATTCTGCTGCGATTTTACTGAATTTATGTTTTCATTATATAGTATTTAAACAAGTAACAAATCAGAAGGTCATGTATCATCAGTTGGCACAGTATGAAAGCTTCTTTTAGTTACATTAGTGATTTTTAAGAAAAGTATATTATCAGGGACAGGTGTTAAACATAAAACATCCTTTGAAGAGGAACTCTTGTTCCTGGGAATATAAATCTCAGATAAGTGGTTTATCTCATCTAAGAATAGAAAGTTTCTGTCTCATTATCGCTATCATGGCCCTTCCTCTTTCTAACCCTTTCTTTATCTCATCTAGTGACCAAATATGCCTAACATCTCTCTGCACCTAATGAAATATACTTTTTTGTACATTCTTATGCAGCAGACACCATGGACATTGGGATCTAGCAAGCCTCTCCATAAAATTCAAAGTATAATATGACACTCTTTGTCCATCAACATTAACCATCTATTCCCGTGCTCATCATACACCCCGTGTATGACAAAGGTTCTGCTGTAGTCTTATACATTCCCATACTGTGCTTCGCTATCCCAGAGCTGTTCCTGAAGAGATAATCCTTGTCTTATAGATATAAAGAAATATCATTATTAAAAGAGGTTGTGCAAAGCCCATATCCCGCATAGCCAGCTAATTGAGAAACCCGTCTATGCCTCAATGACAGCCAATACCGGGCCATCTGCCATTGACCTCCAGGAAGCCTAGTCCCATAGAACACGTAGCTCCCTTCTGGCATAATGACGTATGTCATGTCACACAGATGACACTGGAGTTGGTGTGGCATAGGACTCTACTCTTGGTTCTCATTTCAAAATTCCTAAGTACTTAAAATTGAATTTTACAAATTCATTCTCAGCCACAGTCCTTCCAATTTTAAGGTTATTATCTAGGTGTGGTCGCGGCAGCAGACCAAACTAGCATCTGTCCCATCTGCATAGGTAGAAGGTCAGATCATCAGGACTGCGCACACAGGACACAGCTGAGAGAGGTGGACTCTAAGTCTCCTTCCATACAGTCCAGTTCCTCTCTCTGAAGATGGTGGAGTTGAGGATAAAGAGGAGGAGGAAGAGCAGTAGGAGGAAGAAGAAAACAACCATGAGCATCCAGGTCCTCTAGTCTGGCTTCAGCAAAGCTGTGTTCTGTGTGTGCCCGTGAAGACTCCTATGAGATGTCCGAGTGTGCATTAGACAGTGCCTCTGCATTTACAGTTGCTTCAGGACCGAGAGGCTGAACGACACCCTAAGACAGGCTGGTGTCATTAGCTCTGC
>LOEQ01003107.1:35607-48975 GCA_001685075.1 Bramus lutescens | reverse complement strand
AGCTCCATCACATGCTCAGCTCTCTACCTGCATGCAGCAGCTCCATCACATGCTTTGCTCTCTACCTGCATGCAGCAGCTCCATCACATGCTCAGCTCTCTACCTGCATGCAGCAGCTCCATCACCTGAATTACATCTGTCTGTTTTCCCCAACAGATCAAACATGACTGTGAAAGAAAAGTTTGGTAAAGACTTCAAGGTTAGTGTTACTGGGGTTTTAGTTTTGCTCTTAGGAATTGTCTTCTGGGCTCCTCCCCTATTTTGTATAGCATCATTGAGAAGCACTCCCTTGGACTTTGTGATTACTATTTATCTCTAATTCTAAATGAGCACAAGCTCATTCTTTGTGAAAAATGCTGCATTAGAGAAGGTATCATTGGCAAAGGAATTGTACATTTTTCTGGCAAGTCACCTAGTTGTGTCAATATTTGTATGAATTCGTAGGTGCGTACAGAGTAATGCAGTTAGAAAATCTTGCACCAAATACATTTTATTTTATTTTAAAATGTGTAAGGTGGATTGCTTGAGGAGGTGCTATACACATGTACAGAAGCCACAAAAGCACATCTATGTTCTGCTCTGTCATTCTCTTCCTTATTTTCTTGAGGCGGGTTATCTCACTGAACCTGGCAGTCAGCAAGACCCAGTGATTCTCCTGTCTTCACTCCCAAGTAGTGCAGGGGTTAGGGATGTATGTGTGATCATACCCTAGATTTTTATGTAGAAACTTGGGATTTGAACCCAGACACTGATGCTTATAGAATAGGAGCTCTTACCTACTAACCCATCTACCTAAGACTTTTATTGTTATTATTTTCCTTAGACAGAGTGACCTAACTTCCCTCATGAGGCCTTATGCCCTAAAGAATCCTTCACCTCAAGGTAAAGTACCAGCAGGTGTCTGTATTCCACATGACATAGTAAGAGTAGACCTTGAAATGAGGAGTTCAATGTTTCACCTATGTGAAACAAAGAGGCCTCATTTTGTAGTGAAAGGGGAGCAGGCCTGCCTTTCGTCTGGCCCAGCTCCTGCATGGCTAGCTTATACCCCGAAATAACAACACANAGATGACCCTCCTACATCATCATCTCAAAAACAAAGCATTCAGTTATCTTGTGCTGTTATTGTGCACCACCATGATCAGCTTATGCCATCCTTTAGCGTATCTGAGATATGTGCTCTTAAAAAATTGATGGCAAACCACTCCACATCTTGACCTTCATTGTTTTACATTCACGGGGAGTATAGAAAAGTCTTTAGAGTTTGCTTTAATATCCAGCAGTACATTTTTGTGGTCAGAACTGTGGCAACAAACAGCTAACATTGTTGCTGACACTGGAAGAAGGGGCTTAGTAAATGTTTATCATTGCAATATGGTGTGAAGTCAGCTGTGGTATTGCCCGTAGTTCTGGCTACTGGGGACCTGGAGACAGGAGGATCACTGGTTTAGCCCGCAAGTTCTAAACTACCCTAAGATGGAAACATACAATAACATAAATATGTTGGCTATCTCTGCATTACACAGCTTAGTAGAAATTCCTTTTATTACAAATTTTATGACTAGTGCTGGAAACTAGATCTGGCTAAAGGTTAATAAAATAGATTAGTAATACAAGAATAATTAGCTTCTCTTATCTCTTATACCCCTCATAAAAATGATACACAAGAGACATGAAGCATATTCACAAAGAAATGAATAATTTAAGATAATAAGAATAGATTTTTTTATCATTCCATTCAAAATCTCCCCCTACTGTATTATCCTCAGTACATCACAGAATCTATGAAAACGTTTCCCTCTCTGGGTTGTTTTCAAGGACTTTTTCAGAGGGTAGATGAACTGAGGTCAAAGCAGGAATTTTCTGTGACTTCCCAGTATTGTCCAGAGAGGAGCAGGAATCTGGGCTCATGACACTGAATTAAAGTGTGTTTTGACAAGAATCATAACTTCAAGATCAGAACAATGGAGCAGCATCGCTGACCTCAGAACCAGGAAAGCACGTAAAATGTCATAGTGATAGCGTTGGTCAGGCCTCATCTCACCATGCTTCCCATGAAACTCCACGTTAACGGAAAGTACTGTTTCTCACCAACAGTTTTCTTGACCACGTCATAGTGTGTCTGCGTTCTGCTGTATCTTCCTTAAAGAACAGTGCCTTTGTAAGGGCTTTTATCACTGGGGAAAACATACCATGGCCATAAGCAACCTGTGTGAGCTTCTGACTCTCAAGTCACATTCTGTCACTGAAGGAAATCAAGACAGGAATTCGAGTCAGGGACATGGTGGCAGGAGCTAAAGCAGAAGCCACAGAAGAATGATGTTTCCTGGCTTGCTCCCCATGACTTGATCAGCCTGCTTTTATCTAACAGCCATAATGCCTGCCTAGGGGTGGCACCACCCATGGTGGACTGTGTCTTCCTATATCAATCATTAGTAATAATAAAAAAGTGCACTACAGACTTTCCTTCAGGCAGTCTGAGGGAGGCATTTTTCTCAACTGAGATTCCTCTTCCCAAATAACTCTAGTTTGTGTTGTGTCAAGTTGCCAAACAAGCAAGCAAGCAAGCAAGCAAGCAAACAAACAAAAACATCAAGGAAAGACAGCCTGATAACCACAATTATCTTCAGTGGAATTTAATCCCTGGGCTTAAATGTAGTGGCACACTAATGACAAAAATGTATTTAACTCTTGAGGAAGAAGTTTTGGAGTCTAGGTACTCAAAAGACCAGAATCTACCAATAAGTGCACCAATCTTACAACCACATCTGTGTATTGCCTGGCAAGAATTATTTCAGCCTTACATATTGGACAATGAAAGGGTTTTTCTGTACTAAGGAATTTTACATGCCAATATCTAGGTAAAAAGGTATTTAAAATTTAAACTTCAGTTGCACAAATAGAATTTTATTTGTAAGACCTGATCTGTCAGAAGTAGGAATTCTTGAGTCATAGAAGAGGGACATGCTAGAATCAAAAACAGAGCAAAGAAAACAATATGTGGAAGAAAATGATAAATGAATGCAGGCAACAGCATTCAGATCATTGATTCAGATACTGACTGAATACGAGAGACTTGTCAGCAGCCCAGCCACGAGACCCTACTGGGGTGAGACAGTGAATGTAAAGGAGAAGGGGCTTGGGGGCAGATGGTAGATGGACAGACTCATCCTGGTATAGAGAGAATGAAAGAGAAAGAAAGAAAATATAACTAGGTATTACTTAAGGCAGAATAGTGACACCTCATGTCACATTCTTCTGCAATCTCCTTTTCAAGAAGTAAACATTTATGTAAACAAAGTTCCCTCTGTTAAAGGGTTACTACCTGGTACTTCCTAAAGCCACCTGTTATTCCTCTTGGTCATTTTCTGGCTTCCAGGAGCTAAGCAGTCTCCTGTGCTACACCTTCCCTGCCATGATATATCATGCTGTGACAGGCTCAAAAGTAATTGAGGCCAGTGAACCTTAGCGTGAAAGCTCCAAAGTCGTGCCAAATAAGCCATGTCTCTTTATAAGTCGATTATCTGGGGTGTTTCCTTGTAGGCATGGAGAGCTGACTAACACTGTGAAGTTAATAGACAAAGTTAAGCCTGCTTCGGAATTTGCAGGTAGCAACCTACTGATAAAATCAGGGTTGGAGCCCATGGACTGGTAGAGAGCCACCTACATTCCCAAGAATGGCATAACTCCTACTGCTGTCTAGTTTTTTTTCTGCCTGATGTAGCTAGTATTATTATTGAGGGAAAAAAACGAAATAGACCTCTATCTTCACACATTCTAATGGACTTAAAACTCACTCAGCTAGACAATACATTACTACCCTTCCAATAGCTTTTCTGTAGAGAACACTTCAGTCATATGGGTTTTGGGGACATGGTTCCCTGTTGTATTGAAAACATTGACTCTTCTGTAACATTCAGTTATCTAATTGGTGACTGGAATGGATGAAAAAGCTTGGTCATCACGTTGTGTCTGAAGCTGTTCCTGCCTTAACCTTTGAGTTAGAGACTTCTGCTCAGCTCTGCACGCAGATGAGCTGATCATCTGAGGAATTCTAAAACTGTGAATCAAGGTTCACAACCTAGACTTTTCCTCCAACTTCAAAGTTAATGACACCACACAGCTGTCTGACAGGAAATGACAGGCCATGAATGGTCTGAGCAAGAGTTCTCCAAAAAGTCTCTCTTATTACCAGAAAAACAAACAAACAAACAAAACCCCCCCACAATTACTCCTCCCCTTTGTTCTCTTGCCTTCTTTTCTCCCTGATCTTTTTTAAAGAACCAGGAATTTTTAATTCCGTCAATAGGTTGTAGGTACTTACAGTGTTTCCATGTTTTGGTTACTAATGAATAATGCTGCCATGAACATTGTGCACATGTTTTGGTGAGGATAAATATTTTCTGTTCTCTTTAATACATACCTAAACTTGAATTGTTGGTGCTTTAACCAGGGTTACTATTGCTGTCATGAAACACCTGGACCAAAGAAACTTGAAAATGAAAGGGTTTATTTAGCATATACTCCACATCACAGTTCATCGGTGAAGGAAATCAGGACAGGAACGCAGAAAGGTCAGGAACCTGGAGGAAGGAGCTGATGCAGAGGCCATGGAGGGGTGCTGCTTACTAGTTTGCTCCCCATGGCTTGCTCAGCCTGTTTTCTTTCGGAACCCAGGAGCACTAGCTCAGGGATGGCACCGCTCACAATGGACTGAGCCCTCCCTTATCAATAACTAAATTAGAAAATGCAGTCAGACCTTATGGAGACATTTCCTCAACTGACATTTCTCCTTTTTGGTAATTCTAGCTTGTGTCAAATTAACCTAAAATTAGCCAGGACAGTTGGCTACCAAGGCAACTCCATGTTTAACATTTTAAGGGCCTCTTAGACCAGTTTCTAAGGCCAATGTACCATTTCACATTTTCTTGGAGACATTCTTTCCTACACATTGTTATTATTTGTCTTCCTACACTCCCCAGCCCAGTTTTCTTTTTAAATTAGCATACAATGTATTCTGTTGCATCATGGTGAATACAATGCATTAGATATCATTATTTCAGCAAAGTATGTTTTAGTATGTTCACCTCCTCCCTTTCTCCCTATGTCTCTCACCCTTTCTTCTTAAAAGTTCCCTCCGGTTTCCTTTATGCTTTCTCTTTACAAATGTCCTTGAGACCCCACCTCCTCAGCACTCTTTTTTTTATCTGCCTCTTTATCTCTTTTTTTGTGTCACTTTTGTTTTTTGGATTTGCCCACATTTAAATCTATTTATATACATAAACATTTATGTTTCAAGCTAGGGTCATCATATGAGAAGGGATATGTTTCTGCTCTTCTGAGACTGGATCACCTTGCTTAATATGGTGCTTTTGAGATCTGTTGATGATTTGGCAATATTCATTTGTCTTTATAACAGAATAAACTTCTATTTTACATGTATGGCATATGCGGTGGTTTGAATGGAAATGACCCCATATGCTCATGTATTTGATTGTTTAGTCTCCAGTTAGTAAAACTCTTAGGGAAGAATTAGGAGGTATGACTTTTGGAGTAGGTGTAGAACTGTTGGAAGAGGTATATCACTTGGGTTGAGCTTTGTGGTTTCAAAACTCCATGCTAGGCCCAGTCTTTCTCTCTCTTTGGTGGTTTGAATGAAAATGGCCACCATAGGCCCATATGGAATAGCATTATTAGGAGGTGTGGCCTTGTTGGAATAGGTGTGGTCTTGTTGGAGGAAGAATGTCACTGTGGGTGAATTTTGAGGTTTCGGATTCTCAAGCCAGGCCTAGTGCCACACTCTCTTCCTGCTGCTTGCAAGTCCAGATATAGAACTCTCAGCTGCCTCTTTAGGACCATGTTTTTCTGCATACCATAATGTTTCCCACCATGATGATAATAGACTAAATATCTGAGCTGTGAGTCAGTCCCCAATGTTAAATTTTTTCCTTTATAAGAGTTGCCATGGTTATGGTGTCTCTTCATAGCAATAGAAACCCTAACTAAAAATCTCTCCCTGCCTGCACCTTGTGAATCAGTTGTGAGCTCTCAGCTTCTTATCCAGCACCATGCTCACCTGTCTGCTGCCAGGTTCCTCACCCTGATATTCATGAACTAACCCTCTGAATCTGTAAGCAAGCCCCCAATTTAGTATTTTTTTTCTGTAAATTACTGCTGTGGGACAATGGTTTTTTATCCCGTCACTTGTATTATTTTCAATAAAATACTGATTGGCCAGTAGCCAGGCAGGAAGTATAGGTGGGGCAATGAGAATGCTGGGAAGAGGGAAGCACAGTCTGCAATTGTGACCTAGCCACAGAAGAAGCAAGATGTGACTGCCTCACTAAATAAGGTACGGAGCCACGTGGCTAACATAGACAAGAATAATGGGCAAATATAAGTTATAAGCGTTAATAAGAAGTCTGAGCTACTAGGCCAATCAGTTTATAACTAATATAGACCTTTGCATGATTTCTTTGGGACTTTATGACTGCAGAAACCTGGCAGGACAGAAAACTCAGACAAGTTACCTTTGTTTTGGCTCTCTTCACAGCAATAGGAGAGTAACTAAGACAGAAGTTGGTACCAGGGATGGGATATTGCTGATAGGCCTATCCATGCCGTTTGTTGAAGAAATATGAAACTCTTTGAGACTTTGGACTTGGAAAGCAGTAGAATGTTTTAAGTAGGATTTAACTGGTCATCTTAGTAAGAACATGGAAGACAGTGGTGCTGAGAGCAAATTTTGGCTATGGAGGCTCACCTAAAGAGGTTTCAGAAGGAATATAGATTGACAAGGGTCCTGGAGACCATGCTTGTGATATTTTGGCAAAAAGAAAAGTGTTTTTGTTCTTGTCTTAAGACTCTGCCAGAGGATAAATGACAGAAGAATGTCATTGGCAGAGGAGGTTTCAAGACAGCCTATGCTGGCTGTGTCACATGGTTATTAAACATCACTCTTATGTGGATTTCCTTTGACAAGGAACAAGCAGGTCAAAGAGAAATATGAAATTTACTGATTGCAGAGAAAAGGAGAACCAGAACATTTCATATTGAATCCCATCATTGTGCTCCCAGAAATGAAAAAATTTAAGAAAGGTCTGATTCAAAATGCAATAAAGGAAATGGTGTCCTCAGGGCAGAACCCACCCAGCTAAGCTTCCAACTTGTGAAAGAGAATTAAAGGAGAAATCTAACAACAAATGCTGGTGGAGAGACAAGAAAGAAGAACCTTTCTTTACCACCGATGAGAGTACAAACTAGTATAGCTATTATAGAAATGACTCAGTTAGGTGTATAAAAAAATTAAAGATAGAACTACCTACCATATGACCCAGCGATACCCTCACTGGGAAAATACCTGTTGAGGACATTTTGGAAAATAGAAAAATTTTACTCATAACCCTAAAAACTGCTTTTCTCTATGATGATAGTCTCAGTCTTTTTCTCCCTCTGCCTTTCCCCCTCCNCCCTCCCTGCCTCCCTCCCTCCCTTTCTCCTACCCATCACAGACACACATTTGCCAAATAAGATGTATATGTTCCAAAGCAATATCTTGTGGCACACCTGTAATCCCAGCACTCAAGAAGCCAGAAAAGACAACAGAATTTTAAGTCCAAGGCTAACCTGGAACACAGAGTGAGACCCTGTCTCAAAAAAACTGACGTACTTCTGTGGTAGAGTGCTTGCTTAACATGCATTATGTGTGATTCTCCAGAGTCACATTATATAGAGAGATATGTTTTATATTAAATATCTACATAATATAAGATGTAATAAATATAATAAAATAATAAATATATATATATTATATATATAAACTGGGAAATTATGAAATGATGCCCAGAATGCAGTTTTCCCTTTATAAGTACAAAGAGCATCATCTGACTTTTTTTTATCTTTCAGATTGATTACCAATGAACCACAAAGTTCTCCCTGACATCCTGGAAGGCGTTTTAGATCCCTCGGGACACATTGCGAGGAAACTCTTATGACGTGAGTATAAGAGGTTTACTGTTAGCGGCTATGCAAAGCCAGCACAATCAGGGGCAAAGTTTTACATAAATGTGCCATCAAAGTGTCCTTTTATTTATTTTCAAATAAAACAGTATGCTTATTGAATGTAATTAGAGGTATTCCTATCTGACATTTTAACCTTTCAATAGTGTATTCTATCACCTTGAGCAAAGAATGCCCTACGTTGTGTCTGTCATCTCTCCTGCTTACATTATGGCCTTCAGCTGAACATATTTAGGAATATAACTCCTTAACCGAGCGTGCTTGGCAATGTGCCCACACTGTAGACACTTTCCCATTCAGATCTGCATAGGCTCTCTGAAGAACAGTGCCATGGGCACTGCTTTGGATGTCTCCTGTGCTGCCCTTGCTGTAGGCATTGAGGGTTTCTCTGATTTCTCTGTCTTAACATTGTTTTATTGGCTTTTCACTCACCAAGATGGGAATCCACTGATCCCTCCTAAAATATGATTTATTTATTTATTATTTATTAAGGGAGTACCTCACATTTTACAAAATATTGATGTCTAAAAGATCAAAGTCACTTTTGGAGTATAGAACAATAGCCCTACAAGGGACATTCTATTAAGTTTCCCACAATGGGTGAAAACATAAACCAAGAAAAATAATCACAGAATAATTTCACAACGGTTCCCTACACATTGTGATTGCTAAGAAATCTCACTGTACCAAGCAGTCTCTTAGTGGCCATGGACCTTTAACCTAAACTCCTGAAAGATGAACTCCCCCCAGAATGATGTACCTCCTGCAAGATAATTAACCCCTTTCTTAGGCTTCTGTAATCCTGCTTTTGGCTGTGCAGCAGTGCATGAGACATCTCCTTTAGCTCCTTTATCCCTATGTGCAGGGGAGAGGGGCACAGCTTCTTTACACTGTGCAAAGAGAGGGGTCAGCTCCTTCATCACTATATACAGGAGGAGAGGACAGTTTTATCACTGTGCAGAGAGAGGCAGCTCCTCCTGTAGCCAAGGGGAGTGAAGTAATCTTTCAATGCAGCTGCCAGTTCCACAGAAAAGAGACAGTCATGGTCTCCCGCAGCCCCTTCTGGGTGCCCACCCTTTGATTTGGCCTTAAGGCTCTCCACCTGCTTGCAGTATTAATAAACTCATCTAATTATAATTTGAATTGAGTCTGTGGTCCTTTCCTGGTGGTCTTTAACTCCCTAACTCATAACGAACAGTTCATTCTGGAAACAAAAATGTTTAAAATGTATCTGCTATTGTGAGAGCCAAAGTTACATTTTAAGTTTCAATTACTATGACTAAGAGACCCATAAAACAAAATGTCTCTGATCTGTAAGTCTCTTGCTCAAGGACAGATAGTTTCTGAAATGTGGAGGCCATTATTTATGAGAGATAACAAGCCACATGTTTTTCACTTCCCTAGACAAGTTTGTTGGACCTCTCTTGATCACATGTGGTTAGGAGGTTTCCAGGCAGGAAATAAGTCAGGATGTATGCTTGCCCTTGATTGGGTATAGGCTGGAGGTATGTTAATATGTATGCTTGGCCTTGATGGGGAATGCAATGCCTTACAGGTTTTCCTTGTTAAGCCCTTGCCATACTTGATTCTGGATTATTTCCAAGGAGCTTAGATATGGACCTGGCCAGAGCCCATCTATCTGGCCAGTATTTAAGTAAAGCTCCCTGAAAAATTGGCTTTAAATGTGGTAGTGGTCTTAGTCTCAATTGGTGGGACTAACAGTGTCACTTAGTAACTGTTGAAAGTCAGTTCTAGCTGCCTGTGCTCAATCTCTAGTCTTACCTCATATTTGAGAAAGGGAAGAAATTTAAAAGCTAGGGGCCAAGCAATGTTATTTAGGCACTGGCACTGGACCCAACAGAAGATGGCAGGAATAAAAGAGACCCATGTAAAGAGAACCAAGTAAAATTGAGATCATAGTTACACCAGTAAATTTAAATTTGTTGACTTTGAGAGTGAGGGCTTCCTGACTCAGGTGAGTCATGCTTAAATCTGTATTGGTGTATATGTGAGAGATTGTGAGTGTATGAATATGTTTATGTGTATTGGATGTGTTTGTGTATCTGTGTGTGCATTGACATGTATGTGTTGCTGTATGTGAATGTGTACATTTGTGAATTTCAAAAGCACATCATTGGCAGTCCATTGATTACGATGTCCTTGAAATTCTTCAGACACTTGGCTCCTTTTTACTTTGGTACCTTCACTGTGGATTCCAGGATGGAACCACTTGCAGACATACTGCCTGAAATTGTTCCACAGCTGGCCAGATAGTAGCAAGCTTGAAGGAAATTGGGACTAGCTTCCTCCCTCAGAATCAACAGATGACAGACAGACAGATAGACACACACACACACACACACACACACACAGTGTGCTTTTCGAGTCCCAGATCACAGTGATAGATGGGGCTGACGCAGGTGAATGTTACTGGAGTGTTTTGACAAATAGCCCAGGTTTAAGAGTTATAAAAAGAGAACTAAGGAAGACACAGTCATGGTGAAACACAGAAACAGAGATTTAACTAATCGAAGCAGGGGAGAGGAACAGGAAAGGGGCTCCAGTGACCTCAAGTTCCTCTTCAGGGGACTGACATGAACCCCATTTAAACATGAGGACGAGAGGGCCACATAGTTTATCAGTTCTGGTCTGGGTGAGTCCAGTTGCTCTTTATTTCCAGTCTGCTTCTGAAAGTTGCCTAGAGGAAGCTCTCATTGCTTTAGGCATGCAGCGTCTGTTTCAGCTCCAGGTGCAGCCTCGGAGCCATAGAGAATTGAGCGCTCTGGCTTCTGAAGGGCAAGGTTAGTCCAGGGCAGTTTTCGTCACTTGTCATGAAGATGTTTAGCCATCTTGTTGTTTCTGGAATCCAAAGTAACTGCAGGCTTGAGACAACGACTAAGGGCTGTTGGCTTTTGGAGTTCTAGAGCAGGACATCCTGCAAGGCTGGCAGCAAGTCCCTCAACTGATACAGCAGAACCAGCACCATGCAGTGCTCCATGTATTCTGTTTCACTGAGTCTCTGCTGTATAAGTACCTCACACTAGTCAATTGCCCTATCGGAGCCCCCGAGTCTCTGCTGTATAGAGGACCTGTTCTACTTAGTATAGATCAGGGGAAGGCTTTTTTTTTTATTGCAGATATGAGAAAGAGAACAGCCAGTGACATCCAGAAGAGGCCAGAGGGAGAAATAAAGCAGATACTGAACATGGACACCAGACTGGACCTAGCCATGTGAGAAACAGGAGCAAAGCCCAGAGACAGAGAGAGGGAGAGTGCAGGAGAGTCAGGGGTGGAGGGAGAGAGAGAAAGGCAGAGAGAAGGCGTGTAAAAGAGAGAGCATAGCCGAAATTGAGGAGGGTAAGTGACTGGGGTAAGGGACGCTCCTGAGCTGGAGAGAATTTAGGGTAAGAGGGAAGGGAAAACAGCTGAGATTAGCCAGGAGGCCAGCATGCACTTTGAAATGTGGGATAGGTACTTATGATACTGAGGGAGCCAGGAGGCCAGCATGCACTTTGAAATATGGAATAGGTACTTACGATACTGAGAGGCCAGCATGTACTTTGGTATGCTAATAGGTACCACAGATAGCCATCTGTTCCTTCAGCCTTTTGGAATCTGGGGAAATTTGAAATTTCCTTTGGACCCGGCAACAGCAATATCTTGGGTTCAGCTAGAGTGACTACTGCCTCCTGTTGGTTTTCATGCCTTATTTCGTGGCGTCTCTTGGCCAATTCCTTCCAGATAACTACACGTTCATCGCAAAGAAGGTCAGAGACCATCAGTTATCTGTCCTTGAAGAAAGAGCAGGAGAATTAGTCTAAAGCCAGCTCTGCCTTGAAGCCTCCTCCTCTTGGGGAACAGGGAGGCCTGTAGAGCCCAGGCTCTACCTGTCTTCCCACGCATACTCCTTAGACAGCTATTCAAAGGGTGCTTGTGTTGTAGAGGGCAAAGACGAGATGCCCTGGGATCAAATGTGAAGCTCTCAGTGAGGGGACCTCACATCAATATTTGCTTGGAAGTCAGCTGTGTGCTCATGGTATATAGCAAAAGTCATTTGATACTGAGCTGGGGAAGAAGCTTGTTTGGCTTCCTGTGAGTGCGGCTAACATGGTGAGGCCAGATGGGAGACTGCAGACTGCTCAGCCTCTCAGGCAGGAAGACAGAAGCTCACCCAGGCCATCCACAGATCACTGCCACAGACCACAGTCGTAGAGCACTACCACAGAGCAGCCGCTGCCGGAGAGCAGAGGAAACGTAATGTAGGAGAGGTAGGAGATGGGGTTGTGATCAAGCTGTGCTACTGTACCCTAGTCCGTGTGTGGATCACTGCTTTCAAGCAGGGTGTTGTCCTGGGCTTTAGAAAGCAGCAGTTGGATTCACGTTAGTAGCAACAATTGAGACAGAGGAACTCTGTCTTGTCTGTGTACATAGATACCACATTGTTTCTGGATCTCATGCTGTCCTTCCCTCAGCTCTGTGTTTCCTCATATTACAGGCCTGTAATTCCTGCACACGGGAGACAGAGGCAGATAGATCAGAGGTTCAAGGTCATACCCAGACCTGGTGAGGTGTCAGAGTTTTCGGTGCCATTTACATAAAATGTCAACACCTGAGGGCTGGAAGATTAGTGGAGTCTGACACAGCATTGACCATGGTGGCTTCTGTTTTTGTTTTGTGCGTGCTGGGAAGGCATTGACATCTTGCCATAATCCTAAAAGCCTCCTCCCCTCTTTTAAAATTCCTGCTCAATACTACTTAATTTATTCGCATTAAGAGCTGGCACATTTCCCCCAAGTGGACATCGTCTTAAAAGCTCCTTCCTGGTTTAGTTCAATTCCTTGTTTTTTCATAGCTTATATAGTCAGAGCAACCAATACCAGACCCGCCTGAAGCTAGCTGCTGGTCCCTATTGCAGATTATGATCAAAGAGCAAAGACTATCTCGCCTCCAGCTTTTCCTTCTCACCTCGACAGCCCACAGCCACCTCTGTCGCCCCCCACCCCCGCTCCCGCTAGGGACTTCCTGACCACACCACCCCGCCCTGCCGGTTTTAGAGACCGGCTCTTCCTCCCCTCGGTTCAACTTGCTGCCCGCCTGAACCTGGGATCCCGGGGTAAGCTCCGCTGCGGTGGGGCTGTGGGGCGGGGCGCTGGGAGCGCCCACGTAGATGGGAGGAGTGGGCCTGGAGCTAGGAAGGAGCCCAGAGGTCTCCTTCTGTTCCCTGTGCTGAGATTTGCCCTGTGACAGACAGGCATGAGAGAGGGTTGGGAACCTAGTAATCTGCCCAGGGCAGCAGAATTTGCTACCCAGGTGGCCTCTTAGTGGCTGCTGTGTCCTAGTTTCAGAGAT
>LOEQ01003107.1:0-35419 GCA_001685075.1 Bramus lutescens | reverse complement strand
TCCCCAGCCACAAGTATGCTGTTCCACATTCCTCCTTGAATCTGTTTTGATAATTAGAAATGTGGAAATCTAGCATTCACTTGGTGTCAGGAAGCTGGTGAGGTTTAGCTCTTCACTGGTTTCAAATTGCCTGGGAAGTCGTTGCTTGTGATAGTATTGTACCCAAGGCTGCCCACTTCCTCCTGGATAGCTGTGGTATGGGGTCTGACTATCATTCGCTAGCAGTGCTGAGGCTCAGGAATATGCATGTGGCTAGGAATGGCTGATGGTAGTGTTTGAGGACTTTTCTGTCATCGCACAGGGAGGGGGTGTTTGGCACATAAGTCTCAAGGTTGATGTCTAGCATCTTTTTTATGCTTTCCCCTCTGTGTACTTCCAGGAAGGGTCTCTTAGTGAACATAGGACTGGCCATTTTGGTTATTTTGTCTAGCCAGCTTGCTCCAGGGATTCACTGTCTCTTCCTTCAGTGGGCTGGGAATCCAGAGGTTGCAGCATCTGTCTGGTTTTACGTGGGTTCTTGGGACCCAAGCTCCTGTCCTCCTGCTTGTGAGGGAAGCGCTTTACCCTTTAACAGTCTGCCCAGCCTACTATGTTTATAAAAAGAATTGATCACCTGAGGATTTCGTATCTTTAGATTTCAACTAATGGTCTTCAGAGACGTAGAAAAGGCTATTTAAATTTCTACCAGGCCTGTTCCAGTCCAAAGCATCTTACTACAGTTCGGCGAATCTCTACTAGCTCATTGCAGAAACAGCAGATGAAATCGGAGCAGGGTTTGGAATCAACAGTTTCCCCATATCTGACAGAAGGGCATTGTCAGAGGAAAAGCAGGTGGTGGTTATGGTTTGGGAAATTGGCTGACCAGGAAAAGAAAGGTGGGAACTAAACAAAAGTCAAAGGACCCATTAAACCAGCATTTAAATGGTCAAAGTTTGTGAGGAAATGAAGTTATCCTTTCGGAGATCAAGAAGCACAACGAAGTGGAGACTCCTGACTTATGAACATACTATGCCTAGAACTCAGTCAGTACCCAAAGGTGGCAAGGCTGCTGCAAGTGGAGATGATTCTGAAATAGGCTCGTTGAGCTGTTCTTAGCAGCACGGGAAACTGCAATACTAACATTAATAGTATGGATTATGTCCCTAATTAAAAATTGTTTTCACTTTTGAAAGTAACATGACATTTTTGTACAACGTGAGTTTTGACCCCAGAGTCTGAAATATCCCAGGCAAGCACTTTGCCACTAATCTGTGCTGTCTGCTCCAGGAATAGTATTTATACAATAGTGATCACTTTCACATTATATAAGGATTAGCATGTGTTGGGGATATGCACTGAATATTTTTAGTCCTGAGTATTCAATTGCTAAAAATTTATATATTGCATAGTGAAAGTGAAAATTGTTTCATTGTTATGCAATATATCCTTTTCAAATTTATGGCTATGGATGATGGAGGATTTTACTTAAGGTTTTGACATATTTCACCAAAATTGTGGGGGATAAGGGGGAATAAAAATATGTGGATTTTTAGGCATTCAAAGGTTTAGGTTTAGTTATTCTGATCACAGAAATAGTTTGTCCTATGCACTTTATCTCCTTGTTCTCAGAAAGCCATGTTAAACTAACAGTCAAGGAGACAATCTTAAGCCATTCGAACAAGGTCAAGACAAGAGAGGGATGAACAGGACACGGACATGACAGGCCTGCAGATGTTTGCAGGGAGCATGTTGCTGGAGGAAGTTTCTCAGTGTCAGTAGAAGGAAGAAGAAGCTCAGAAGCGGCCACAGATGCAGTCTTGGAGAAGTCCCTCAGAGTCAGGGGTGAGTGCAGGACAAGGGAAGGAGAGGCGATGATCTAGGGTCAAATGCCACCATACTTCTCAACAGCAAAGCTGATGGCTGTAAAACGGTCAAGCAAAGGCTCCAAGTTTCAAATACAAAAACCATACCCAGCCTATTATAGACGCTGCTAAGGTCTCTGTGGAAAGGAAGGACAATGATCTTGTCAGAAAATCAGTAAATCAACGGATTGGACAGCATTGCCATCAGAGTGAGGGAGTGAAGCAGGAAGCAGCAAGTTCTTAGGGCTCAGCACAGATGAAACTGGTGGAGGGGTCTGAGCTGTGCAGCACTTACAGCAAAAGCATCCAAAATGGAGTCCTGTAAATAATGCAGTCCAAGAATACCAGTTGGCATAACACATTTGCATAATGAAACAGAAGAATGATATACTGGGCACAGGTGACTGCCTCCGAGTATCCGTGTGTTTCAGAAGAGTCAAGTGCATGGGAGCTTCCAAGATGGCCTTTACTGCACTGTCCATTTGGGCGGTGAAGGGATGTGTGTCTCCCAGCTTGGTGCTGGTGTGCTCAATGGCAGCAGCTGGGTTTTCACTCAGTTCTGTCGCTACAGCTGTACTCACAACCCTTCTATCAACAGAAACGAGATGAGCGATGGGTCCCTGGGCTAGAGAGGTGAGCATCGCATGGAAGGCCATTTTGTTGTTACAAACCAGGATGTCTGAGACCAAAAAAGCTCAAAGTTGGAAAATTCTGAGCATCAACAATTAAAAAAAAAAAGTTAGCTGAAATAGTTTGCAAAGGCTGTGAGTGTGTAAGTTCAAGGGTTGGGACCTGGAATTATATCTTCAGCACCTGTGTCAGGCTGAGCACAGCTAACAGCCAGGTTGTATTTTGTGTCTCTTCATTTGCACTGGAGCTGGGTTCCCTTCCCTTGCTGGTAGGCACTTGCTTTCCTCTTTTCTTGTTCTATCTCTTCTCACAACTATTCAGAGTGTCACTGGAAGCCTCTTAGATGCCAAGGCTGTTAGGCTGCAGAAATGGGAGTTTGGTAACTGTTAATGGGTGATGTCAGAGCAGACAGGCCCGGCTCCTATAGTTTCAAGCTTCCTGCCTTTTCTGCTACATTTGTAGATTTGTGGACTGGTGAGTCTACTGCTGCCTCTTGTCCTCTCAGCTGACTCCTGGTTCCTCAGTAATCAATGATTTCTTGCAAGGCCTGAAATTAGCCTGATTAGCCTGCCTGCTCCCATCAAGACAGTATCATTTGATGTATGTAACCTTTACCTTTCATGCTGTGTGTGCCCTGTTCACTGAGCCCCAGCATCACTGTATGAGTGACAGTGAAGATGCACCTTGCACACCAGCCTGTATATATTTATGGGATGTTGATTTAACCCCTCTTTCCAGGCTTACCATCATGGATCCTCTGCTGGAAGCAAATGGCACCTTTGCCTTAAACCTTTTGAAAATCCTGGGTGAAGACAGCTCAAAAAATGTGTTTTTCTCACCCCTGAGCATCTCCTCAGCCCTGGCCATGGTCTTCATGGGGGCCAAGGGAAACACTGCAAGACAGATGGTTCAGGTAGGCAGCACTGTTTCACAGCAGCTAAATACCACGAACTGTCAGTCGAACTGGTCCAAATCTCCAAGTGACTGCTCTTGTTGAACAACTGTTGGTGACACTGGAGTGTGGGTGTATGTGATGGAAGTATCTGCTATCCCTGCTGGGACCCTGGCATGAGCACCTTGACCCATTAGTGCTGGTGGGGTGAATGTTGGTAGTGTTAATAGGAAGGCTGGGGATCACTTGGGCCAGGAACATCAAAGGTTCAGTGTCAAGTCAACCCTTTCCGCCATTATCTGTTCTCTGACTCCTCGTGGGCCTCAGTCTTCCTCCAAGGAAAGTACACCTGGCTGATCCCTTCCATGACCCTAAAGTTTCTTCCCACATTGGGTCAGGAACAGAAGCAACTGCTACTCCTTCTGGGTACAGTGCTTTAGGTGCAGAGGTCTCTGAATCACAGAGACAACCTGCCCGGAATAACGTGGGGAGACAATGAGGGATGCGGGGTTGCACCCTTCCTTCAGAAATGGGGATGGGCGCATGTGTTAGCAGGCACATGTATGTAACAAACAGCACTGGCTAGGTGATTCAAACAACATACAGTTTTATTTTTACTATTCTACAGGCCAAAGTCTAAAACCAAGAGGTTGACATTTTGGTTTTCTGTGCCTTACAGATAGCAGCTACTCCCTGTGTTCTCACTGTGTATTTCCTGTTTGCTGCGATCTCATCTCCTTTCTTATAATGATACTTATCAGACTGGCTTAGAGTTCACCCTTATGGACTCTTTCTAACTTTAGCATTCCTGCGCAGGCCTATCTCCAAATATGGTCATTATATTTAGACAGATAACAAAGGTCACAGGGACAAGGTCTCCTATGTCTTAGCACCACAAACAAGTACTTCTGCCCATAGACACCACACCACAGGCCCCGTTCTCCAGACCCCAGCGATCATTATTTCACTCTCCTGCCTTGCCAGCAGGTGAGTCTAAAGTCAATAACATGAACCAGATTTCTGGATTGCTGTCTGCCTCATCAATTGTGTGAGAACAAGCCAAGCCGACATGCAGTGCATGGAAGCAACACTAACAATGATTCTCAGAATCTTGGATCTTATGAGGAGTTCTTCTCCTCAGGGTGGAGTCAGATAGAGCTCTTTTAGCAGGGCTGGAAGATCCCCTGAGGCTGATCTCATGTCTGAGGTGCCAGCTGTTGGCTATAGCTCTGGTTCTCTTCCAAGTCACTATGTATGGTAGTTCCTACTCCAGAGGTTTCCATGCTGACAGCAGCAGGATGGTGTTTGTTCTTCCTTCCATGAGGCTAGCTGGACACAAATAAGACCCACACCTAGAATAGTATTACCTCTGAATACTGTTGGCAAGTGTCTTGTGGTTGCCATTGCTGTGATGAAGCATCATGACCAAAAGCAACTTGGGGAGGAAAGGGTTTATTTCCACTTACAGTTCCGTATAACAGTTCACCAACAAAAACAGTAAAAGCAGGAACTCACACAGTGCAGGAACCTGGAGGTAGGAACTGATACAGAGGCCATGGAGGAGTGCTGTTTACTGGCTTGCTACACATGGCTTGCTCAGCCCACTTTCTAATAGAACCTGAAATCACTAACCCAAAGATGGCACTACCTACAAAGCGCTGGGCATTAGCTACAATGCCCTTTCACATCAATCACTGACAAAATGCTGTACAAGCTTGCCTACAGCCCAGTTTTATGGAGGCTTTTTTTTTTTGAGACAAGTCTTTTCTGTACTACCCTGGATGTCCTGGAACTCACTTTATAAACCAGGCTGGTAAAAGGAGACCCACATTGGGGCACTGGACTGAGCTTCCAAGGTCCATATGAGGAGCAGAAGGAGGGAGAACATGAGTAAGGAAGTCAGAACCGCGAGGGTTGCATCCACCCACTGAGACGGTGGGACTGATCTAATGGGAGCTCACNAAAAAAAGAACTAGTGGCTGGCTGCTATGCTTGCCTGAACTTTCATTTTCACCCAATTAAAAAAAATAATAATAAAATAAACCAGGCTGGTCTCAAACTCACAGAGAGCAACCTTTCTCTGCCTCCCAAGGACTAGGATTAAAGGTGTGTACCACCACTACCCACTTGGAGACATTTTCTTAACTGAGTTTCCCCCTCCTTTCTGATGTCTTTACCATGTGTCAAGTTGACATAAAACTCACAAGTCAGGCAGTAGGAAAGCCTGCCTAGCCCCAAGGGCAGAGAAGAGACTGCCAAGGTCTCAGGCCGGAAGCTGCCTACTTTGAGCCATTAGAAGTTGGGTTGGAACTAATGATTTTAGCCAGATAATAAATAGTGAGCATGAAGAGTTGAGGTTTTTGGAGGTCCATTTCTGCTCAGTACAGGGACGACAGAGTCTCGAAAAGGACATTAGATAGGGAACTTTCAAAACAACTTTGTCATCTTTTTAGGTGATTATTTAAGTGGCAGCAGGGATCTATAAAATTCTGAGAGTGAGCTTAGTGCTGACTCTTTTCCTAAAGCTGTACTTACTGGAATTCTGTTTTGATTTCAGGCACTCTCTTTGGATAAATGCAGCAGCAATGGAGGTGGAGATGTCCATCAGGGCTTCCAGTCACTTCTCACCCAAGTGAACAAGACTGGCACACAGTGCTTGCTCAAAACAGCCAATAGGCTCTTCGGTGAAAAGACTCTTGAAATCCTAGCAGTAAGTCTTCCCAGTTTTCACGAATGAGAGAAGAATTAAGTGGTACAGCAGGGAGTGTGTGAGCTGGATGTCCCCAACTATCTGGGCACCAGTGCAATTGTATATGGTCATGTGCATTTGTGTTGTTTTGAATTGTACAGAATACAAATTAAGTCAGCAAAGCACAAGCCCTCTTCAACCTGTTTCCCAATCTCCATGTCACCCAGGATAAGAACTATAGAGTTGATGTTTATCTTCCTGCATATACAGAAATTTATTTGTGAATATTTTCTCTGCATACAGCTATCAGAACATACATATTGTTTCACAATTTGTTTCTTTCATTCTTTGTATTTATGTTGTACTACAAATTATTATGTCATTATTTATTATTGTTCCACAATTTGTTTCTTTCATTCTTTGTATTTATGTTGTACTACAAATTATTATGTCATTATTTATTATTGTTCCACTATTACTTTATTGTTACTACTGATGTTGGGATTCACACGGTTTCACACATGCTAAGCATACATGCTAAGCATACTCAAACATTGAGCCACATCCCCTCTAATTAGCCATCCTTTGACAGTCATAAGTATACATGTTTCATGGCATGGAAAACCATTTTACCATGGAGGGATTGTAATTTGTACCCTGTCTGGGCCATTACCAACCATGTGATATTGAATATGACTTTACACATTGTTTATTTGCTCCCAGATGTATTTGTAGAAGGAAGAAAGTGAAGCTTTGAGATTGTAATATGCATTGTTAATTGTTCTTCCACTGAACCTACAGGAACCCTCTGAGAAGCTGTCTTTTTCTCGCAACTAAGGAGAATTGTGAAGTTCTATTATAAAGCCAGTACCCTGAAAAACAAATGAAATATATAACCATGAGCAGTTTGGAAGAAAGACTCCCTAGTCTTTCTTCCTTCATTATTTATTGCTTTATTGTTATTACTATTATCATTCCTTATACACTATCAACATAATGCATGTTCCAGTGAATTTGTGCTGCTGTATTATTTTCTGTTCTAACACAGCAGATTGTGGGCAATCATCAACATCACCATCATCTCATATAATGTGACAGCAATGGAGTCTGAGAATCTTTTTGTGTCTTCCACAACCAAACTCTTCACCAGACTATGCCCCTAGCCCTGATTGCTTTTCTGTAAGTTTCTCACTGGGAGGCTGAGCCACCCAGTGTGGTAAGCACTAGACCCATGTAGCTATTCACAATCCAAATCATCAATTAAAATTAAAGTTAAAGTAAAATAAATTTGTCTCCTCACTTCACCTGCTGTATTGAAGCAGTCTGTGTGGCCCTAAGTGACATCAGGTTTGAATAGTGTCAATTTATGCTTCTTTTCTCACAGGAGGCTGTGTGAAAAGACTGGTGCAGAGTGACTTCCCATGTCCTGTGTTCCCTGTGACACCATAAAGTGCTGTTGTAGCTCTTGTGGGGCCGCCATTCTGCAGGCCCTACAGTTACTGCATCTGAGGATTTCCCCAGTGACCTCAGTCAGTCTTAGCTACTGCCTGCAGGATTTTCAGCTTGTGACACTTGAAGGCCATTCTCCCACCTCAATCAAAACTAAAATTCAAGAGTTGAATACAGAGTGTATTTTTGATTTCCCCTCCTTTTTAATAGCAAGTGCCTCTGTACATCATTGAATTCATGCTTTCCTGTTTCTGTGCACAGGGAAGGAGGCTGTTGGTGCTGATCACTTTCGTGGCTGTGTAATCGTGTTGTTCTGTCTCAGTCTTTTAAAGATTCCTGCCGCAAGTTCTACGAAGCAGAGATGGAAGAGCTGGACTTTAAGGGTGATACAGAGCAGTCCCGACAGCACATCAACACCTGGGTCGCCAAAAAGACAGAAGGTGAACTCAGTGTTGTTCTGTTCTGTTCATTTGTTTGGTTTTGGTGCTGGGAATTGAACCCAGGGCCCTGAGCATGCTCTATAGAAGGCTCTCTATTACTGAGTTACCTCCTAGTCAAAGTCAACCACTATTAATAGTCTTATTTTCCTCTCATTCAGAAGAACATCAACTCTTTATTTTTTAAGGTGATTGTCTTAGGGTTTCTATTGCTGTGAAGAGACCATGGCCATGGCAACTCTTATAAAGAAAAACATTTAATTGGGTCGGCTTGCTTACAGTTCAGAGGTTTAGTGCATTATCTTCATAGTGGGAAGCAAGATAGCATGTGGGCAAGCATGGTGCCAGAGCAGAGAGTCCTTATATCTTGATTGAAAGACAGCAGGAAAACTGTCTCACTGGGCGTAGCTTGAGCATAGGAGACCTCAAAGCCCACCTCCACAATGACACACTTCCTCCAACAAGGCCACACCCACTACAACATGGCCGCATCAAATAGTGTCACTCCCTTTGGGGGCCATTTTCTTTTAAACCACCACAGTGATACTCCCTTTTTATTTTATAGTTTTGCCATGCTAGGAATCAACTCCAGGGCTTTGCACAAGATGGCAAGGCCTATACTACTGAACTATAGCCCCAGCCCTAAAGTAGAGCCTCTTAAACTTTTCCTGTTTGTGACTCTTTTCACTTAAGATATTCTTATGTGACTAAGCATCAAGCATCAAACAAAGCAAACATTTAGATCTTAGAACAATTATTTTGTATACATATGTGATCATTTCTTAAGATTAAAACACATTTGTATACTAATGAGATTGTAGTGCTTGTCCAACCCAACATGATCCGTATATATATATATATAATAATTTGGTATTTACTCACTGAAGAATGATGATAGGAAAATATTAGAAGCCTGTATCTTTTATGATTAAGCCATTCTGTTTGTATAAGAGCAGAAAATGTGTATTGGAAAACACTACAGTTCCCAGCATTCAGGAGTCTTGAATCTGAACCACAGTGCTTTAGGGAGTGCAGGTCAGTGTCATAGGAATGACAAGGTGCATAGTACAGTGCACATATGTGTGTTCAAAACCATGGCTGCAGAGAATCCGTGTGATGCAATGCAGTCCATCAATGCCATAATACCCCAGACATGTTTGATTTCAAAGTAATTTTTGGTCCTTGTGCATTCAAATACCTTTTACTGTTGCTATTTTTGGGCCACTGCCTCATTCAGTTACATGGTGGGATCATGACCCCCATTTTAAGAAACTTTGCTCTACAACCAAGTGTAGTGGTGTAGGTTTTTATTCCCAGCATTTGGTGGGCAGAGAAAGAGACAGAGGGATCTTTGTGAGTGAGAAGTCAACTTGGTCTATATACTTGTTCAACATATAATGAGTTCTTGGCTAAACAGGGCCACTTTATTGAGGACTGGTCTCAAAGTGGGAGGGTGGAGAAGAATCTTTGCTCTAAATTGATGCAAGCTTTACAGTCCTGTCTTTGATAAATTAACAGTATCTGACATGATGTCTGGATTTATCCTGCTCTAACCAGTGTATCTGTGATGTCTCCCAGTATCTTAGATGGCTTTTCCAGACCCCATTTTCTTCCCTTCCTTCCCATTTATCTCTCTCTCTGCCTCCTTTCATTCTTTTCTTTCTTTTAGTCTCTTTAAGAATAGACTGAAGAACAGTCTGAGTCGGGAGCTTCCTGCTCTAGTGTGGCTCGAATTCTACAGTTCTAGTACATCCCTACAGGTGGGTTGGCCCTGCTCTCCTTCACCTGCTGTATAGGTGGCTCTTTTGTCCCACCTCCCAGATAATCACACAGAGAATTATCATTGACTATGAAAGCTCAGCCAACAGCTCAGGCTTGGTTCTAACTAGCTCTTATAACTTAGATCAACCCATTTCTATTGATTTACTTTCTGCCTTGTGATTTTATTATGTTTGCTCTGTACTGCCAATACTGCTTTCCTGCTTCCTCCGTCTCTGGCTGGTGACTCTCCATGTCTCTGCCCTTTTGCTTCCCAGCATCCTCTCTGACCCCAGAATCCTGCGTAGATATTGACCATTCAGGTTTTTATAAAACCAATCCAAGTGACAAGTCTTCACAATGTACAAAAAGATTATTCTGCAACACTGCAATTTTAAGCTGTCACTTATACTGATAAGGAACACTGCATAGCTGCTCGTCTACTTCTAAATTGAATTTTAAAAACCCGACACAGGAAATTATGTGTATGTATAAGGCTCAGTGTTACTTGCAACACATATAATCTTTCTCAGATAGGGGGTTATATATTTATTGATCCAAATATTATTCTGTGTGTGTGTATATGTGTGTGTGTACAGTTCTACCTGTGTGTTCACATGTGGGTGCATGTGCATATATGTTGTTCCTCAGCCACTCTGTCCATTTCATCATCATTTCCTTTTTTTTCTTAAGACAAAGTCTCTCATTGGCTGGAACTCACCAAGTAGGCTATGCTGGATGCTCAATAAGTTCAACAGATCCATCTGAGTTTACCTTCTGTAGTAATAAGGGGAGCAGGCCCTGCTTTTCGTCCTGCCCGGCTCCCACACGGCTAGCTTATANTTATTAACCAATGAAAGTAACACATAGACAGATGACCCTCCTACATCAACCTTCAAAGTGTTGAGATTACAGACATTGAAGATCACATCTACTTATTTGGATTTGTTAGTTTACATGGGTTCTGGGAATTGAACTCAGGTCTTCATGCTTGTAAAGCACACACTTTAATGACTGAATGATTTGATTTTTTTATCCAAACCATTTTAAATGTTTTACTTTTTAATTATGTGCATGTCTATGACTTTGTGTCTGTGTGTAAATGTGTTCACTTGTGGGGGTCAGAAGAGGACATCAGATCCCCTGTGGTTGTTTCACAGGTATTTGGGAGCCACATGGCACAGAAGCAGTGTCCTTTGCTAGAGCAGTAAGTGCTCTTCACCCCTGAGCTATCTCCCTAGCACCCCCTCCATTTTGTTTTAAATAAAAGTTCTTTAAGTTTCTTCTTTAAGACATGCGTGGTCTCTTTCTAGCTCATGTGTTAAGGGTTTTTTTACACTGGATGCACTAGTATTGACTCAAACATTATGCATTCATTGGAACAGCGATGTTTTTATTTCCTGAACATCTTCTTTTGTCTAATTTTTTTCTTCTTATAACCTTTGAAAAGTGTCCCCTTTTTTGTGGTGATGGTTGTGTTGCTTTAAGGACAAATACTTGACTTATATTTAAGGGACAGTGAATTCCCTTAAATGTGTGCTTGACCATTCAAGCAGGTGGCCCCTTTGCATGCATCCACCAACTCTCTTAGTTCAATGGCTTTTTAATTCTTCCTTTCAGCTAAAATTACAGAACTGCTGTCTCCAGGCACAGTGAATTCAGACACTCTGCTGGTCCTTGTAAATGCCATCTACTTCAAAGGAAACTGGGAGAAGCAGTTTAACAAAGAGGACACCCAGGAGATGCCTTTCAAAGTCACCATGGTGAGTGGCCTCTAAACCGTACAAGAAGGCTGTCTCATGCAGCCTGTGCTTCATATGGCTTTGGGTAGCTTGGCAAGGACTCTTTGCTAACCTTTGGGGGCTTTTCTCTCATCCTTTTCATCTTGTAGGGTTCCACTCGGATACCTGTTTGCTCCCCAGTTTCTTGTCAGTGCCCTGCTACTGTGACCTGTTATGTTGTTGCTGGTGTCTGCGTACAGGACAAATCTATGGCACTGCTCTCCGTTTACTTCATTTGGGTCTTTGGCACTCCTCAACTTTCTACATACAATGTATAAGGCTCTTTGGGTCCCTGGATCTTGCCCATCTTTCCTGATTCCCTGTATTTTCAGCACTGTCCTCCACAAAACTCCTATCGTATATCCCCATTCTTCAAGCTGTTACCACACTTCCTGCCTGTCTCTACAAGACAACACAGCAGTCAACCACTTCTGTCACTACTTTTGAAGGGAGAGAATTGTTTTATAGTGGCTAGCTCATGAACATTACTCAGTAAACATTGAAACAGTGAGTGACATTCAGTTCAGATTTGATGGGGCAGGTACAGATTTTTGCTTACAATAAGAAAACAAAGGCATGTGTATGCAAGACAGATTCTAAGTTTAACATCCTCCATCTTGGAGAATATCATTTGCTGAAGGATCTCCTTTGTTGTTCTTCTTTCTCAACATATGGCCTTAACACACACACACACACACACACACACACACATACACACACACACGTAAATTTTATTTCCTGTGCATTATTGTTTTGCATGCATGTATATATGTGCAATTGCCTCTAGCCCATGGTGTTCAGAGAGTACATAATTAAAGGGCTCTAAAATGAATGGTTGTGAGCTGGTGTATGGGTTTTGGGAACTGAAACTGGGTCCTCTGCAGGAGCAGCAAGTGCTCTTTACTGGTGAGCCATCTCTCCATTCCAAGAGGATCTTTTTTTTATCACGCTTACACCGTGGCATGGACCTTAATGTTGTGTGAACACAGAAAAGGACAGAGGGAGGAAGGAGAGCAAGAAGTCTCTCCATTGAGCTCCTGCTCTTTCATCCAGAGGGAAATCTTTCTAATACATTTTATTCCATTGTCATTTCTTATCTCTGCAGTAGAGAAAGATGTGGCTGGCTGTGCCTACAGTGAAGACTGACTGCAACCCATATGTGCATGTTTCCGCTCTAGTGAATGAGCTCTAATAGCCATATTTTTTTCTTATTTTGAATGACTGAGTATTACAGCCAGTTAAAGTAAAAGAACAAAAATCAAGTGATAGATGTAGATGAGTGAATGGATGTGTGAACGGATGGCCACCGTCAAATCAGGAACTCAAAATATCATGTGGAAATTGATTGGGAAAGCACCCACTAAATAAAGCAATCAGCTGGCATTTCCAAGAGAGGGAACTGCAGGTGGAGCAGGGGGTCCCATAAATTAGCCAGCTAGAGTTCCTCATTGAGAGTCCCAGACAGAACAGAATGTGCCCTCTGTGAGGCTTTACAGTAAAAGACTAAATAACAACAGATGGAGATAAGACCACCAAATAGGGGCTTAAAACATTCAATAGAAACCTCCTGGGAAGCTAAAACAGTCATCTGAACCCCAATTGAGCTTTCTCTCCATGGCTGAGGTTCCCATGGCAGAACTTTTCTTTCCCACTGTGGAAAATAATTATGGAACAAGCACTAGAAACATCTGTTGGAAGCAGCTTACCTTCTAATTGTTCTCAGGAACACAGTGTTTATACTCTTGGACTGTTTTGCATTTCCTGTAAGGGTTGGAAGGAGGGGGACAGCTGATCCTAGACCAGGAGCCTAGGAGAACACTTGACATAAACATGTTTGGTTTGGAAACATGGGTGGAAGGGAGAGGCAACATCTCTTCCAGAGAGAGCTGCTGAATAAGTTCACACAGCGCATGATAATTACCAGTATAATGTACTTGCAGTAGCTTCAGGTCTAAAAACCACAAGATTGTGTGTTGAAACAGATTTTTGTTTATATTCCACATTACTAAATGGATAGGAATTACAGACACAAATCAGTGAATCATTAAATTACTTTTGTATTACATGATTGGATGCTTTAGGTACTGGAGACATATGGGGAGAAATTGCCCAAGGCAGAGATCAACTCCTTGTGGGTTATGGCCAAAAGCCAGTCCAAGCCCATTTTCCCAGAGTTTCTTTAGGACACACCCCTGCTTATTATTGATGGATGCTCCAGCAGCACACAAGCATGGTTGTGACAGAAACTATGTGGGCCACAGGATCAAGAATCCAAACATCCTGGTAAAGTGTTCTAGCTGCAAGCCAAGGATATGACTGAAGAGACAAGGCCAGGAAGCTGCTTGGCTCCGGGCTAGTTCAGGCAGACATGACATGGCAAAGATAGAACATTTGCTCCGTTTGTTTCACAAGAGTGTGCTGTGCCAGAGAACTGTGACTGTGAAGAGCTTTTGGCTGTGTTGGTCACAAGATATTCAGTAAATTTTGTAGTTGTTTCTAGCATTAGATCACAAGAATGGTCAAGAACTGAGGAAGATGGGTAGAGGATATGGTTACTTCTGGTTCAACTACAGTTTTGTTTTGTTTTGTTTTCTAGTGAGGTGTTCATTTTGCCTGGCCCTCAGCATTTCTGCTCATTAATTTGTCACTAATGCAGTCAGCAGGTGTGACTTGAGAGCCTGCTGTGCCCAGGCATTAACTGGCTGAGTGTGCCCACACACATAAAGTTCTTTTTCCTGAGGCAGAGCAATAAGAGATAAACATAGGGAAGAACACTGTGCTTGATGGAAGGGCTCCTGAGACATACAGTGGAGTTAGTAGGATGCTGGGCTTGGCTGGTTGTTGACCTGCTTCCCCTGGCTTGCTTGGCCTGCTATCTTATAGATCCCAGGACCACCAGCTCAGGATGAAACCACCCACAACGGACTGGGCCCTCCCCCATTGATCACTAGCTATAAAAGTCTTACAGCCTGATCTTAAGGAGGCATTTTCTCTACTGAGGCTCCTTCTTCTCTGATGACTCTAGCTTGTGTCAAGTTGACATCAAACTAGCTAATATAGGGTGTGGTTAGGATGAAAGATACGAAGGAAGCCTTCACTGGGAAGATAGATGTGAGCAGATACCAGAACATAAGGATCTGAGGTTCCATGTTCCGAGGTGAGGGGGAGTGGAAGCAGGGCAAGCTTGTGCTGTGATTCTAGGTTGGTCTAAGGTTATCAACTTATGCTCACACTAGAGCAGTGGTTCTCAAGCTTCCTAAGGCTATGACTCTTTAATACAGTTCCCCATGTTGTGGTGACTGACATCTATAATTTTTTTGTTGCTATTTTCGCAAGGGCTTTTAAGTTCCAGCCTCAGTGTCCCCTCAGGGTTCAGAGGGGATGCTATGGCAAGTGGAGGGACTTATAAAAATCTGAGGGCAAATGAATTCTACAATGCGTACTTTTCTGTATCAGTTTCTTTATTGTTCTGCTTCTATCCTAATCTCCCTATCCTACTTCTAACTTCTCTAGCTTCTTCTCTTAGCTTCTTTTTATTCTACTCTAAAAACTCTTCTCTTTCAGGAGACTTGAAGCAATAAAGAAATCACAAGAGTTGTTTGTCTTTGGTCAAGAGCACATTCCTAAGGCAAGTGAGAGGGAGGTGAGCCATTGCCATGACAACACAAGGGTCCAAGGTTACAGAAATGAGACAGTGACCAGCGGACAGGAGGGACAGTGAGATAAGCTTTGACATAGGTCTTTTGTTAACAGACTGGCAAGCAAAGAATTCGGCAGGCTTTCCTTAGTAACCTTGGTTGGACATTTGCGTTTCTGACCTTGTACATAATTGTAAGGTTTCAAACATTTGATCTTGTTAGGGATTTTCCTAACACGAGCTCTCTGCCACCGCAAAAATCCCAATTAAGCCAAATCACAACAAGCCAAATTAAAGAATATCCAGGTTTAATGGGATTCCTGTGCTCTTGGGTGGCCCCAAGGGAAACCAGGAAACCGCAAACATGACCACGGTGGGGGTTGAAGGCCACAAGGGGACTTTCCAGGGGAGCAGTTTTAAATAGACTGGGGAAGAGGTTAAGTTTTTGGCTGGCTGCCTTGATTCTCCTCTGGGGAGGGGTCAAGGTTTGGTGGGCACAGGGACAGGGCCTCCAAAGATGGAGGCCAGAGCCTGGGACTTACAGATCTATTTACAAAAACCTTTTAGTCTAGTTTAAACTTGTTCTGAGGTAGAAGTTAGCTAATTGTGTGCAGTTTGTATTAGACTGAGAAGACATTGTTAATTTTTGACATTACTCTGAGTAAAAAGGAACAAAGCAGGCTCTTATGTGTCTACAGTCCTCATGGGACAAATAGATCCAGTTATGAAGCATGTCCCAGTATATTTTCTATATATCAAAATTACACAGCCAAATGAAAAGCCATTTTCCTGATCACCCACAGATATATGTGCCCAGTAGAGGGAACATTTTCATGAGATAAACACACACACAGTGGGAAAACACCCAAAGGTTTTCTTAAGGAAGAAATGAAGATCTCAGGGAAGAAATACAGTGACTCATGAGAGAAACTACAGACAGAGAAACTGATTTCCACAGCCAGAAAGTCCATGACCTTACCAGGTGGGCCTCCCTATTAGAGAATCACTCATTGGTAGGTTGGCCTGTTGAATACTAGTTATCACCTGCCGTATCTATCATGGCCCCGACACTGTTTCATAACTGTAATTGCACTACTGCTATAAGTCATAATGTAAATATCTGATAGGCAGGATATCTGGTATGCAACCACTGTAGGGGTAGCAACCCACAGGTTGAAAAACACTGCACTAGAGCATTCCCATACTGGGGTGTTAAACCATTGCCTTGTGCTGAGACCTCTGACTGCTGTGCTAAGGTCAGTGACAAGGAGGTCATCACAGTACCTCAGGGCTGTACTGATGACAGTGAAGTTTTTTAAAAAGTCAGATTTTGATTCTATTTCAAAGGGACTGATGTTGTAATATGGGAATTAGGCAGATGCAGGGTGTGAGAAAGGAATGATATTTGTATATCAGATATTTACATTTGATGTCATATGTTCATTGTTGCTTGAGACAATAAGAGAAAGATGATCACTCCAAGATGAATTTTAGGCCTTGGCAGCAAGGAGGAACAGCCTCTGATGTACTGAACCTTGACCTCCATTCAAAGGCATATTTATTGATGGTTACACAAAGTTGTTTTTTGGATAAACAAGTTCATCATAGCAAAGTCCCTGATCTAATCTGTATGTTTTTCTGAAGGAAAGCATCACACCCCTTCCCCTTTAGTCTTTATTGTGAGCTGTTTGCAGTACCCAACAATCCAAGAGCTCCAGGTGTGCCAGGGCTGTCTTGAGACTAAAATCATGCAAAGGCCGTAATGCTGCTTCAGAAAAGCAACTCTATAAATCACAGAAAGCAATCACTGATTTCCACCATGACTTCTTCAAGGTCAAAGTCCTTCTAGAAAACAGCTGTTCATTCTGATGTTTACCTTAGATACAGTGAAAAGCAAGTATTCTGTTCTAGTGTTTGTACTTGACATGGTGACTCTGCTAGATTCCTACAACAGACAGGTAATGGTTTTGTCAGATAGAAGGAGTATGAGGGACAATGTGGTGGCTGAAATAAGAATGAACTTCTCAGACTCATATTTGAATGTTTAGGGAGTATAATTAAGAGGTGTGGCCTTGGCTCTGGTTTCTGCTCCCACTGCTTATCGCAGACACTGGCAGAACAGCCAACTTGTGGACCACGGCTAACTTCGAGTATACCTTTGTCGCCATCAAGCCAGACAGCATGCAGCATGAAAGCATCAAGCACCTCAAGCAAAAGGGGTTCTGCCTGGTGGCCATGAAGTTCCTTCGGGCTTCTGAGGAACACCTGAAGCAGCACCGCATTGACCTGAAAGACCATCCTTTTTTTCCTGGGGCTGGGGAAGTACATGAACTCGGGGCCTGTGGTGGCCAAGAGCTGGGAGAGGCTCAATGTGGTGAAGACAGGCCGAATGATGCTGGGAGAGATCAATCCAGATGATTCTAAACCAGGCACTATTCGAGGGGAGTTTTTGCATTTAGGTTGGCAGAAACATCATTCATGGCAGTGATTCAAGTGTGAAATGCAGAGAAGGAGATCAGTCTATGGTTTAAGCTTGAAGAACTGATTGACCACAAGTCTTGTGCTCATGACTGGGTGTATGAGTTGAGGTGGATAGCTCTGGGTCCTTTTTAGCATTACTATTGGATCCCTAGGCTCAGGTCTTTATTCCCCAAAACAAATGGATTATCTTTTCTAAACCAATAAAAACTTTGGACTGGAAAAAAGAGATGTGGCCTTGTTGAAGTAGGCATGGCCTTGATGGAGAAAGTGTGTCACCTTGGGGTTTCAAATACCTGAGCCAGGCCCAGAGGCTCTCTCTCTCTGTTGCTCGCTGACCCAGATGTAGCACTCTTGGCTTTGTCTACAACACCATGTCTGCCTGCATACCTCCTTACTTCCTGCCATGATGATAATGGACTAAACCTCCAAACCTGTAGGACCCAATGGAATGTTTTCCTTTGTAAGAGTTGCTGTAGTTCTATTCCTCACAGAAATAGAACACTGAGTAAGACAGAGAATAGATAGTTGTAGGGAGATCAGATTTGCAAAGGAAAGTACAGAGCTTGTGGTTACATCTTAAGTTGGGGTTTTCTTTCTAAGTGAAAAAGTCAGACAGTAAATAAAATGTAAGTGTGGAGCCCTAGGGGAGAAGTCCAGGCTAAAACAGTGAATTTGGGAATTATATTCAAAGTCATGAGACTAAATGAGATCCCCCAGAAAAGAATTGTTGGCATAGGACATCAGACTTATTTGGAGACTATGCCAGTCAGTTTCCTGACACTGTATTAACAGATATGTAGATAATCAGTTTAAGAAGAGAAAAGGTTCATTTGACTCATTTTTAGGGATTCCATTTTCTGATAAGATAAATCCATGATAGGAGTTCTGACTGGTGATGGTCGGATCAGATAGGGAGCAAAAGGGTTCACCTCAAGGACAGAAAGTGAAAGAAAGGAAAAAGAGGTCAGCATTCTCCAATCCCTTTCAAGGGCGCATCCCAACGACCTAAATGCCCCCTACTAGGCACCATATCTTAAAGATTCTACTCCCTCCCAAAACTCTACTCTGAGGACCAAGCCTTAAAAAATGGGTTCTTTGAGGCACATGTAAGTTCTAAATTACTCCAGAGGTTGAGGGGCTGATGGAATATTCTGGAAGCTTTATCAAAGTGCTCCTGGGGGTATAGAGTGGCCGCCTCTATTGCCCAAAGTATCCATTGTGTCTTGTTTCAACTTGATATTTATCCATCCTTCACAGAATGAGGAGAAACCTGTGCAAATGATGTTTAAGAAGTCTTCCTTTAAGATGACCTATGTGGAAGAGATATCCACTGCGATTCTGTTGCTTCCCTATGCTGGCAATGAGCTGAACATGATCATCATCCTTCCAGATGAGCATGTTGAACTGAAAACGGTAAGAATCATGAGACCTTGATGGAACTGTGGGAGAGAAAGAGTGGCTTTTGTGTTTTGTTTAGGGTGCCTCTCCTAGGCTCCCATGTTCATGTTTTTATCTTCCATTCATTTGGGAGGCAGGGGTGGAACCCAGAGCCTGGAGCCTGCTTGACAAACACCACTGAGCTGAATCCTAGCCCCTCCCAGCTACTGTATTAACTTAAAGCCACACATCCCTGGGCAGTGCAGAGCCTCCCCATCGTCTCAAGTGCCCCGGGTGACAACATTGTCCTAAAGTGTCCAACTCTCTTCTAGGTGGAAGAGGAAATCACTTATGAAAAATTCATAGAGTGGACGAGGCTGGACAAGATGGATAAAGAAGAGGTGGAAGTTTTCCTCCCACGGTTTAAACTGGAGGAGAATTATGACATGAAGGACTTCCTGTACAAGCTGGGCATGACTGATGCCTTTGAGGACAGGGCAGACTTTTCTGGAATATCTTCCAAGCAAGGCTTGTTTCTGTCCAAGGTTGTGCATAAGTCCTTTGTGGAGGTCAATGAGGAGGGCACAGAGGCTGCGGCTGCCACCTCCAGTGTAGTTTTTAAGTGTATGCCCCCCTACTTCTGTGCCGACCACCCCTTCCTTTTCTTCATCCAGCACTGCAAGACCAAGGGGATTGTGTTCTGTGGCCGGTTCTCCTCTCCTTGAGAGGGTGCTGCTGAGTCAGCCCACCACCTTTGCTCAGTCCCTCTCCCATGATCCATGATTTGTCTGTGGATTAATAAATGTTGTGACAAGTCTGTGCTTGGTGGCACATATCTGTAAATCCAGCACTTAGCTGATGAAGTTGAAATGATCAGAAGTCAAGCAAAGGCAGTCTTAGGTATATAGCAAATTCAAAGCAAGCCTGGGCTACACGAGACCATTAAAAACAAACGAACAAACAAGCAAAAACAAATTAAGATGAAACAAAAAGAAAAGAAAATATTCTGATTCGGGATGCTTTATACAGAAGAAATGTTTAGTTCATGGTTCTGGAAGCTGCAGAACATAGTTGGGGCTTTTTTACGGCTTTAGTGAGGCCCCCTAGTGGATGGCACTGTAACAACAGTATGTGAGATTCAGATTTGTTACTAACAAATCTTTAGAACCCCATCACACATTCTCTGTCTCTGTCTCTGTCTCTCTCTCTGTATGTATGTATTTGTTTATGTATGTGTACAAGTGTGTTGTGTGTGTGCATATGGTCTGTGTGTGTATATATGTGTGTATGCCTCTGTTGTGATGTTAATTACTCCCTTATAAACCTCTCAAATGAAGGATGACCTGTTTCATTGCCTCTCATTTGAACCTACAATCACCCCTTTGGTCCCAGAAACTATATAACAGCAGAACTCTATTGCAAATGTCTCCTTGGCTCCAACTCTGAGGACATCTGCATCTGGGTCACAGGAAAATCCCTGCAGTCAGATGGAAGCTGCATTTAAATTCTCACGAGGACTCTGAGTGTGATAGTTAGGCACAAACCACCCAGACTGTGCAGAGACATACTTTAACTCCTTACTGCTGTTGTTTGGACATGGACTGCTCCTCAAAGGCCCACGTGTTAAAGATTCAGTCTCAAATGAGGCCCCTGTGGGAGGTATTGAAACATTTAGGTGTTGGGGTCTAGTAGAAGAAGCTTAGATAACTTGGGCATGCACTTGAAGTGATGGCTCACCTTGCCTTTTTTTTCAAGCTCTCCCCCCCACCACTTGAGATGAGATGAGCAGCTTCCTCTACCTTTTGTTGTTGCACCATGATTCTCTGTCCCAACTGATCATAGACTGAAACCTCTAAACCAGGAACCGGAACAAACTCTCCTCCTCATGAGGTGACCGCCTCAGGTTCATCACAGTGATAGGGACGCTAACTAATTCACTTATGTATAGTAAGCCCAGCCCTGACAATCCAAGGATCACATGAAAGTGTGAGTTTATCCCAGGAATATAAAATTGATACAGCATGGTTGAATCAGTGTTGTATTTCTGTTAGACAGAATAAAAGCTTAAATCATTTGGTTAACTTAACGGATGCCAAAATAGCTCTCCCACCCTAAAGTGCCCTGTGGTTGATAGACACACAACAGGGACATTTATTTTATTTTACTTTAATTAATCAAGTAGGATTAGCTGCGTTACTCACTTGTATTCCTCCAGAGTGACAGAAGTGATGTTCCTTTCATATTTCCTGGGGTGAGGGCCTTTGCACACCCCTGACACATCAAAGATGACTCCCAGGAATTGCTTCTGATGCTCCTACCTGAGTGCCTACATCCAACTACAGGTCCTGGGAGGCCTACCCCTTTCTCCAAGCAGGGCAGCATAGACATCGGAGTTGGTGATACGTGGATTCAAACTGCATCTTGACTCTTTCTTTGTTCATCTTCACAGATGCCAGTACCATGACTTCTTATATTTCAGAGCTCTGTGCTGATGGACTTGCCATCATGATGAGACACATTGCTTTAACTGAAGAAACAAACAATAAAACCCCATCTGGACTAGATTTAGGCAGTACTGCACAAGAAGTAGGTCTGTGCCATCAATGTCTTAGAAAGTCTGGGGTATGATTCTTATACTGGAAGACTTTCAAAGGAAGTAGATAGTACCTGATTCAGACTTAAGAGGGAGACAGAAAGGAGAGAGGGTAGAACGAGAGATATTTCAGGTTGCATGGTGCTAATGGTAAACACTGGGAGATGGAAGAGATGGAGATCCAAGGTTGGCATGGGGAAAGTGAAGATTCATCGTTCTGCACAAAACTAGCCAGGAGGGCAGCTGGTGACATAAATACTCAGCATGGTTTCTTCTGTCACAGATGAGTGAGTCCCACATGATTTACTCTTATTGGTTCCTTCTCCAGAGGTCCATGGGCTTTCCTCTCATATTTTGGCATTTTCAGTTTAAAAATCAAACCCCAAACCATCTTTCATTTTGGAGATTTAGCTAACTGATAGATTGTTAGCTCGGCTTGTGCAAGGCTTGAGTCTGAATGCTAGCCTGGCTTGTGCAAGGCACTGAGTCTGAACATTAGCCTGGCTTGTGCAAGGCACTGAGTCTGAACACCAGCCTGGCTTGTGCAAGGCACTGAGTCTGAACACTAGCCTGGCTTGTGCAAGGCACTGAGTCTGAACACTAGCCTGGCTTGAACAAGACAGTGAGTCTGAACACTAGCACTGAAACAAACAGCTCTCTCCCCAAATCTTTCACTTTTCTTCTTCACCAGCCTCCCTGTTCAACCTTGAAACTGTTTCTGCACTCAGCTGACCTTAAATCACATACTGCAGCTTTACTCCTAGCCCACATACACCTTTCCAGGTTCCCAGTATCCTCTCAAATGATGGAATTCCCCAGGGATGAGGGGGGGTCTCTTCACCAACACAGCCTCCAAGTAATTCCTTTCACTCACAAGGAACCATGTAGAACAGGGATAAAAACAGCTCTCAGGGTCTCTTCTCTGGAACTGAGTTCCTTCTTATATTTCTACAGTCCCTGGTCATCTTTGGATTCAGGATCAGTTGGGATGCCTGGGGGTCTCCAGTGAGAGTTCTTCATCACGGAAAGTCATCTTCCTCATGTGTATTTCTGGATGGTCCATGATACCCTCTAACTATAAATATATCCTGGAGCTCATATTGAAGTTTTATACCCCTGCCTGCTAACCTAACGTGACTGGTTATTGGCTAGGCAATCTGTTGTGACCATGTTATAGCCAAAACACAGATTTGTAACCAGGACAAGTTAGATTGTAACATCTATCACAGTAGAAGCAATGAGCAGAGACATAGCCTGCCAGGATTTTTTCCATTTGTTTTATGTGTATACATGTTTTGCTTGAATGTATGTCTGTGTATCATGTGCATGCAGTGCTCAAGGAAGCCAGAGGAGGGCATCAGATTCACTGGGCTTGACATTACAGACAGTTGTGAGCAGACAGCCATGTGGGTGCTGGCAATTGAACCTTGACCCTCTGCAAGAAAAACCTATTCCTATGCATTTCCCCTTAATATCATCTCTTTTGGGGTAGTGAGAAGGTTCACATGCACTGAGACTATGGAATCTCACTTGTCCCCCTGGGTTGCCTTGGGAATTACATCCAAGTTAACTGAAAACAACAAACTGTTAGCAACATGTACATACTTGACTACTTACAGTGTGTACAGGCAGCTTCATTTCTACAACGTCAGGTTTGAGTGTTCTTTTAATATAGGATATAAGTTGTCTTTGTTCCTTTCTAAAATACAGAATATAAATGCTCTCTTAAAACGTAGAGTAGAAAATATCCCCAATCTGTCAGAGATAGATAATTTGTGTCTTTCATTATCTATCTGTGGCAGATTGTGGATATTTTCTACTCTATGTTTTAAGAGAGCACATGGAGGTGGGGAGTAGAAGGAAGGGGAGAAGGGGGGTTGAGGAGAACTTGAGGGAATGGGATAGTCAAGATGGAGGAAGGACAGAGATGAGAGCAAGGAAAGAGATATCTTGATTGAGGGAGCCATTATGGGGTTAGCAAGAAACCTGCTACTAGGGAAATAACCAGGAATCCACAAGGATGACCCCAGCCCTAAGAAATAGAAGAAATAGAAGAGAGGGTGCCTGTACTGGCCTTGCCCTGTAGTCAGATTGATGATTATAATAAATATCATCATAACCACATTGGAACACTGGACTGAGCTCCCAAGGTCCAGTTGAAGAGTGGAAGTAATGAGAATATGAGCAAGGATGTCAAGACCACGAGGAGTTCACCCACTGAGACAGTTTGCCTGAGCTAATGGGAGCTCACCAACTCCAACTGGACTGGGAATGAACAAGCACAGGACCAAACTAGTCCCACTGAACATGGTTGACAGTTGGAGAAGACTGAGGGGCCACTGACAGTGGCACTGGGGTTTGTCTCTACTACATATACTGGCCTTTTGGGATCCTATTCTCTTTGGATGTATACATTGCTCAATCTAGATGTAGGTTGAGCCTTAGACTTGCCACAGGGCAGGGTGCCTTGCCCTCTGTTAGTATTGGAGTGGGAGGAGTGAAGGGTGTGTGGAGGGAGTGGGAAGAGGGGAGGGAGTGGGAATTTGGATTGGTATTTTTTAAGCAGTAAAATAATAATAATAATAATAATAATAAATAATAAATAATAATAGAAAAATTCATAGGCCTTGTGAGTTTTGTTGGCTGTAATTTACCAAATGCCTTAGTTTCTTTCTTTTAGCTGTAATACAATACACAGATAACCATGATGAAGGGTATGTTTTCAGCTCACACTTCTTGGTTACAGGCCATCATGGTGTGTAGGTTCCCAAGTCAGATGATGGGTGGTAGAGCATTGCCCATACCCCAGACATCTCTCAGAGAGCATATCTTTTCTTTAACTATACCACTACTATACCTGAATAGAGAAAATTTTGCCTTGATGGTGCATATTTATCATAATTCCCAGACTGTTAAATAGTATCAATGGCACATTATTCCACAGTTTCTGTAGTGATAGGGGAGAAGGCCCTGCTTTTCGTCCGGCCCAGCTCCCGCACNTATTAACCAATGAAAGTAACACATAGACAGATGACCCTCCTACATCACACAGGAGATGTTAAACATCCCCACTTTGTGCAAATATTTTATAAACAGTCATTGGAAATAATTTGTAAACTGTTTCCTCAATCTATATTTACCATTATATGGATGATATCTTATTAGCTAATTCAGACTCAGATACCTTAGGAAAAAATGTTTGAAGAGGTAAAGAAAATTTTGCCTCCTTGGGGATTTCAAATTGCTACTGAAAAAATAAAAAGAGGAGAGTTTATTAATTACCTAAGAGATAATATAGGTTTACAGAAAACTCAATCACAGAAAGTGCAAATCAGGAGAGATCAACTATAAACTCTTAATGATTATCAAAAACTTCTGGGAGATATTAACTGGCTATGGCCTAGAATCAGATTAACAACTCAAGAACTAAAGAATTTATTTCAAACTTTATGTGGCGACAAGGACTTAAGTAGTCCAAGAAAATTATTAGCTGAGGTTGAGAGAACTGACTCTGGTAGAAAATAAATAACGGAATGCATATGTGGATCTCTTGAATCCAGAACTTGGTTGTATTCTGGTTATTTTACCTTCTATGCATTCTTCCACAGAGACTCTTTTTGTAGAGAGGAGATAATATTTTAGAATGGATATTTTTGTCACAAAAATAGAGTAAAAAATTAAGAACCTATATAAAAACAGTTTCTGAAACAATTCTAAATATTTGAGATTTTATCAATCAATGGGAAGTGATCCAATAGAAATAGTGGTATCTTTTACTAATGATGAACTTTTTCTCATTTTGGGAAAAAAAATGAGCATTGGCAAAAAGCTTGCAGTAATTTTTGGGAGAGATTAACAAAAAATATCCCCAAAACAAGAGACTTTGGTTTATAAAAATAACTAATTGGATTCTCCCTCACTTGGTATGAGGAACACTGATTACTCAAGCCCCTACATTCTATATAGATGAAAATAAATCATGAAAGGCAGGTTATAAGTCAGGAAAAATAAGTAAAGTGGCCCAAAGCCCTAGGATTCCATTTAAAAGTCAAAATAATATGCCATTCTCATGGTATTATTAGATTTTCTAGAACCTCTTAATATAATTACTGACTCTCAATACACAGAAAGAGTTGTTTTACATAGTGAACCTGCTGAACTTATTTCAGATGATTCAGAATTAAATTTGGTGTTTATTCAACTACAGCAAGTAATCCAAAATAGAAATCATCCCTTGTATATAATACATATTAGATTCCATATGGGTCTACCAGTTCCTCTAACATGAGGCAATGATGAAATTTATCAGCTATTGGTAGAAATCTGATAGAAGCCTCATAATTGTGTAAGCAGTACCATATTAATAGCAAAGGCATAAAGAAAGATTTTTCTATCACTTGGGCAACAAGCCAAGGAAATTATAAGGAAAAGTCTTATTTGTTCTTTGTATAACCACACTCTACTACCTGCATGAAGTAACCCAAAAGGTGTAGCATGATTAATAAGAACCCAGACACAGAAATTGGAGTTCAACCTGAACGTCAGAAAAGCAAAACAGCTTGAAATATAAATGTGCCTATATATGAATGGATGCAAATGTGGGAAAAGCCTGTGGGTGGTAGAGAAGACATAAAGGGGCATAAAAAGAGGTGCTAAGGAAGAGGGGCCTCAAGGACACAGGTAACAGGAAAGCATAAAAGAGACGGGGGAGGCTTTGCGTTAAGGGGTCAGAGAAGTGGAGGAGGTAGGAAAAGAGCAGCAGAATGCTATGCAATGTACTATACATACCTTGATGCTATCTACGCTGTATGCTAATTCAAAAAGTAAAATGTGGGATGGGAATACCCTAATAATACATGTTAGAAAGATGTCTCCATGAGAATGTGAAATTCCACAATGGCTTGGAGAAGGATCTAAGAGGTCCTTAGAGTGTTAAATAGGGAGCTGCCATGGTGCCCAACAATCCCAGTTCAGGTATGTATTCAAGAAACCTCAAAGTATGTATCCACACCAAAACAGGTGCACAAAGCTCATGGCAGCATATTCACTAATAAGCAAAGCATGGAAACATTATAAATACTTACAACCTGAGTAATGAATTAAAAATCAGTCTCTTAAAAAAGATCTGGGAGGGAAGAAGGCAGGCGAACAGGAGAGGGGTGTGTGTGTGTGTGTGTGTGTGTGTGAGTCACACACACACACACACACACACAGTGTGTGTGTGTGTTTTCTGGGAATAGGAAAGATCTTCCTGCAACCCTTCCACATTCCTTCTGTGGCCTGTCGTTTCCTGTCAGGCATCTGTTTGGTGTCATTGGCTTTGAAGCGGGAGGGAGAGATCAGGCAAGTCTAGGTGATTAACCTTGATTCACAGTTTTAGAAGGAAGCGCTCTCCCGATGATCAGCACATCTGCATGCAGAACTGAGCAGAAGTCTCTACTCAAAGGTTAAGGCAGCAGAGGTTATGACACAATGTGATGACCAAGCCTTTGCATCCATTCCAGTCATCCATTATCTGAAAGGTCAAGGAAGAGTCAGTGTTTTCAACAGAGGATGACCATGTCCCTGAATACTATATGGCTAAAGTGTTGCTTACAGGAAAGAAAATGTGAGGATAGTAACACATTGTCCATCTGTGTGACCTCATCAGAGAAGAAAGAACATCAGGCAGAAAGAACTAGAAAGCAGTTGGAGTTATGCCATACTTGGGAATGTAGGTGGCTCTCTATCAATCCACGGGCTCCAACCCTGATTTTATCAATTTGTTGCTACCTGTAAATTCTGAAGCAGGCTTAACTTTGTCTATTAACTTCACAGTGTTAGTCAGCTCTCCATGCCTACAAGGAAACACCCCAGATAATCAACTTATAAAGAGACATGGCTTATTTGGCACGACTTTGGAGCTTTCACGCTAAGGGTCACTGGCCACAATAACTTTTGAACCTGTCACAGCATGACATATCATGGCAGGGAAGGTGTAGCATGGGAAACTGCTAAGTTCCTGGAAGCCAGAAAATAACCAGAAGGAAGATAGGTGGTTGCAGCAACTACTGGGTACTAAGCCTTTAATGGAGGGAACTTTGTCTATATAAATAATGTTTACTTATTTTTTAAAAAGACAAGAAGATTGCAGAAGAGTGTGTTCTGAGATCCCACTAGTCTGGCTTAAGTAATACCCAGTTACACTTTCGCAGTATAATTTTGAGTTTATTATAGCTTCTTCGTTCTCTTTCCCTCTGTCCCTTCTCTCTCTCAATCATTCTTTTTATACCAGGTTAAGTTTGTCCATCATCTACCCTGATTCCTGCTTCTCCTTTGATTTCTTGCCTCATCCCATCAGGGTCTCAGTTATCTGGCATTGGTGGCTGGACTGTTTGTATGCTTGTGATAAATATTCTACATTATTGATTGACGCAGAAACACCTAGGCCATTTGCTTGAAGAAAAACTTGCTCCTGTTTGTGCATGTGCTTCCTCCCTCATGGTCATGAAACAAAAGACCAGAGAAAAGAGAGCTCTGTAATACTGGTGTGTGCAGACAGACCAGAGCCTGAGAAGGGAGAGATAAGTAAAAACCCCCCTCTGTCCTTTCTTTTCTCCTTATGGCTAAATGGAAAGGAGGATGGGTCTCAGAGGACTGAAGCTAACTGCAGGCAGGCAGGCAGCATGGCTTGTGAAGATAGATAAAGATCCTGGAGGCTGCCCCTACTCTGAATCCCTCAGTTGTGACCTTCTCTCCATTCCTGTTCCAAAGATTTATGATGCTTTTCCTCCTACTTGCAGGACATATAATTCTGAGCCATGACTTTGCTTTTTCTTATATCATGACTAGAATAATGTGCATTGCATAAATACAAATTTGGCCATTTGAACATCTATGTACCAAATACAATGGCACCCACATATGTAAAAGAAACATCAGTAAAGCTTAAATTACACAGTAAGTCCTACACATTAATAGTAGGAGACTTCAACATTCCACTCTCAACAATGAACTGGTCGGCCAGACAGAAACTTAACAGAGAAACAAGGGAAATAACTGATATTATGGCTCAAGTAGACTTAATAGATATCTACAGAACATTTTACCCAAACACAAAAGAATACACCTTCTTCCCAGCATCTCATGGAACCTTCTCTAAAATTGGCCACATAATCATAAAGCAAATCTGAGCAGATGCAAAAATTTGGAACAACTCCCTATATCTTATTGAGCCGCCATGGATTAAAATTAGAATTCAACAGCAACACAACCTATAGAAAGCCTACAAACTCAGGGAAGTTGAACAACTCCCAACTGAACTACCACTGGGTCAAGAAAGAAATAAGAAAGAAGTTAAAGATTTCCCAGAATTCAATGAAAATGAATGTACAATATATCTAAACTTATGGGACATAATGAAAGCACTGCTAAGAAGAAAATTCATAGTACTAAGGGCCCACATTAAGAATTTGGAGAAATCTTACATAAGAGACTTAACAGCACACCTGAGAGTTCTAGAACAAAAAGAATCAAACTCATCCAGGAGGAGTAGAACGCAGAAAATTATCAAACTCAGGGCTGAAATCAGTAAAAATTGGAACAAAGAGAACAATACAAAGAATCAATGAAACGAATAGTTGCTTCTTTGAGAAAATTAAAAAAGATAAACAAACCTTTATCCAAACCAATCAAAGGTAGAGAAACAATATCCAAATTTAAAAAATCAGAAAAAGGGGGTCATAACAGCAGACAGAAGGAATACAGAGAATTATTAGGTCATACTTCAAAAGCCTGAAATCCACAAAATTGGAAAACCTAAAAAAGAAAAAGGACAACTTGCTTGAAAGGTACTATATACCAAAAAATAAATCAAGAATAGACAAACAATTTAAACAGAATTATAACCCCTATGGAAATAAAAGCAGTCATTAAAAGACTCCCAACAACAAAATATCTAAGGCCAGATGGTTTCAGGGCAGAATTCTATCAGCATTTTAAAGAAGAGCTGATACCAATGTTGCTCAAATTTTTTCACACAATAGAAACAGAAAGATTATTTCCAAATTCTTCTTATGAGGCTGCAGTTATCCTGATACCCAAACCAAACAAAGATGCAACAAAGAGAGAGAATTACAGACCAATCTCCCTCATAAACATTGATGCAAAAATACTCATTAATATTGTCACTAATACAGGCAAACCAAATCCAAGAACACATCAAAAAATCATCCACCATGATCAAGTAGGCTTCATCCTAGAGATGCAGGGATGGTTTAACATATGAAAATCTATCAATATAATCCATCATATAAGCAAACTGGCAAAACCCCCACATGATCATCTCATTAGATGCTGGAAAGCTCTGACAAAATCCACCAACCCTTCATGATAAAAGTTCTGAAGAGAACAGGGATACAAAGAACATACATAAACATCATAAATCCAGTATGCAGCAAGTAAATAGCCAACATCAAATTAAATGAAGAGAAATTCAAAGTGATTCCACTAAAATCAGGGACAAGACGAGGCTGTCCACTCTTTCCAGATCTATTCAATACAGTACTTGAGGTTCTAGCAAGAGCAACAAGACAACAAAAGGAGATTAAGGAGATACAAATTGGAATGGAAGAAGTCAAACCTTCACTATTTTCAGATGATACTATACTATATCTAAGTGACCTCAAAAATTTGATGAGGGAACTTCTACAGCTTATAAACACCTTCAGTAATGTGGCTGGATACAAAATTAATTCAAAAAAATCAGTAGCCCTCCTATATACAAATGATAAATGGACTGAGAAAGAAATCAGAGAAACAAAACCCTTTACAATAGCCACAAATAATATGAAATATCTTGAAGTAATTCTAACCAGATAAATGAAAGACCTATATGACTAGAATTTTAAGTCTTTGAAGAAAGAAACTGGGGAAAAGATCAGAAAATGTAAATATCTCCCATGCTCATGGATTAGTAGGATTAACAGTAAAAATGTTAATATTACCAAAAAAATCTACAGATTCAATGCAATCCCTATTAAAATCCCAACACAATTTTTCACAGACCTCAAAAGAACAATATTCAACTTCATATGCAAGAAACAAAAAACCCAGAATAGCAAAAACAACCCTGTACAATAAAGGAACTTCTGGAGGTATCATCATCCTTGATGTCAAATTCTATTATATATCTATAGTAATAAAAGCAGTTTGGGATTGGCATAAAAACAGACACATGGGTCAACGGAATCTAATCAAAGACCCTGACATAAACCCACACACCTACAAGCACCTGATTTTGAAAGAGAAGCCAAAAATATACAGTGGAAAAAAGAAAGCATCTTCAACAAATGGTATTGGTATAACTGGATGTCAACCTGTAGAAGAATGCGAATAGACCCACATCTATCGCTCTGCACAAAACTGAAGTCCAAGTGGATCAAAGACCTCAACATAAATCCAGTTACACTGAAGCTGATAGTAGAGAAAGTGGGAGTAGCCTTGAATTCATTGGCACAGGAAACTACTTCTTGAATATAACACCAGTAGCACAGACAGTGACATCAATAATTAATAAATGGGACCTCCTGAAACTGAAAAGATTCTGTGAGGCAAAGGACAATGTCAAAAAGATAGAACAGCAGCCTACAGAATTGAAAAAAGATTTTCACCAACCCCACATATGACAGAAGACTGACATTTAAAATATATAAAGACCTCAAGAGCCTAGACATCAAAATACCAAATAACCCCATTAAAAGTGGGATACAGATTTAGACAGAGAATTCTCAACAGAAGAATCTTAAATGGCCAAGATACACTTAAAGAAGGGACCAAAATCCTTAACTATCAGGGAAATGCAAATCAAAACAACTCTGAGATACCATCTTAGACCTGTTAGAATGGCCAAGATCAAAAACACTAATGACAGCCTATGTTGGAGAGGATGTGGAGTTAGGGAAACACTCCTGCACCGCTGGTGGGTATGCAAACTTGTATAGCCACTTTGGAAATCAGTTTGACGATTTCTCAGAAAATTGGATATCAATCTACATCAAGACCCAGCAATAACACTTTTGGACATATACCCAAAAGATGCTCAACCATACCACAAGACCACTTGCTCAACTATGTTCAAACAGCATTATTTGTAATAGCCAGATCTTTCGAAGAATGGATAAAAAAATGCCCCCTCTTTCGAAAAATGGATAAAGAAAATGTGGTACATTTACACAATGGAGTACTACTTAGCAGTAAATAATAATGACATCTTGAAATTTTCAGGCAAATTGGATGGATCTAGGAAAAACCATCCTGAGTGAGATAACCCACACCCAGAAAGACAAATATATTATGTACTTACTCATAAGAGGCTTTTAGACATAAAGAAAAGAAAACCAGCCTACAGATCACAATCCCAGAGAACCCAGACAACAAAAAAGAGGTCCTTAAGACAGACATACATGGAACTACACAGGAAGGAGGACAAGACAAGATCTCCTGAGTAAATTGGGAATATGGTGGTTATGGGAAAGGGTAGAAGCAGAGAAGGGAGGAAGAAAAAGGAGCACATAAAAATGGGTAGCTCAAAAAAAGCAAAAAAAGACAAAATTGATGACAAACTTAAAGAAAAAAAGAACTAGTGAAACAAGCCTAAGCTAAGGTTGAACTCTCCCAATTAATAATAAGTCTCCCTGATGTTATTTGTGGGCTGGTGACCCAAAGAAAAATCCAACTACAGCTGGACTTCACCTGGGCAACAGTTGGTCCTGGTGGTGTCGGTGTGGGTAAGTTGGCCCTGAGGACTTGAGAGCAGGAAAACTGGCCCTGTCCGTTGCTGCTTGTTGTATAGGGTGAGCTAACTGGGGGCAGTCCTGGAGAGATTGCCCTGATGGTAAGGATGAGGGAAAGGGGGCAGGCTGACCAGAACCAGGACTTTGAGTTGACCCACCCCAACATCCACCCCATCTATGATCTGCTGGAGCATGGGAAAGGTACAGTTCTGCAGACCCAAAGCTGCAGGATTAAAGCTATGGCTTTGGCAGCTGGATTCACCCAGTTCCTTAGCTTTCTGAGAGTCTAGCTTCATGGCAGAGGTACTGGTGGGAGCTATGTTTGTTGTCATGAACAACATTTAAGTCCTTGGTGGTAGGCCTCCTTAAAAGAGCTACAAGGTTTTTGCAGCTAAAGCTGAGTCATGAAACCTCTCTTAAATGAGACATGTTTGCCTCTAGCAAATAGAGCCCACCTGAGAAAATGCTGCTACCAGGAAGCCATGCTTAACTCTGTTCTTTTGTGTCTAGTATTACTTCCCACGCTCTCTCAGGTTTTATGTGGATGTAGTTGCCCACATTGGAGCCTTTTGTAAGTGGAGACTGTTTGTTCATTTCCTGGATGTCTAGACCCAAACAATAACACAGAAACTATATCAATTACAACACTGGCTAACAGCTTAGGCATATTTTTAGCTAACTCTAACATCTTCAGTTAACCCATAATTCTTGTCTTTGTTAGTCACATGACTTGGTACCTTTTATCAGTGAGATATTCTCATCTTGCTTCCTCTGCATTTGGGTAATGACTGCAGACTGAGCCTTTCATCTTCCCCAAATTCTCCTATTCTGGTCACCCTACCTAGACTTCCTATCTGCCTACTACCCAATCAGCATTTTATTAAACCAAAACAAGTGACAAATCTTTACAGGGTACAAGACTGAGATCTGCCTGCCTCTATCTCTCCTGTGCTAAAATTAAAGGTGTATACCACCACACCTAGCTCTAAGCTCTTAATTCCTTTTCACAAGTTGGAAACTTAGCTGAGCAGGATCTTTCCTTGAGGTCACCACTCCCTTTATTCCATTTCTTAATCTTTCTATCTCTTTAAACAGAGGACTTAGCGCTATTCCACTTCCTGGTGCTCATTTTCTCATCAAAAGCAACAGTTTGAAGGCATTCAAGGAGCTGGTGAAGCAGCTGGGATTCTTGCAGAAAACAGGAAGTGATCTGTCTCACTAGGCATGGTTTGAGCACATATGAGACTTCAAAGCCTCCCTCCATAGTGATGCACTTCCTCCTACAAGGCCACACATACTCCAACAAACCCACACCAACAAATAATGGCACTCCCCATGGGGGTCTTTTTTTCAAACGATCAGAGATTAGTAAAAATACTAAAAGCCACTGAATGTATGCTTTAAAGAATGAATCAGTGCCTTGAAAACAAGGGTTTCTGATATAAATGTATCTGTCTTGGGACATGGCTCCTAAGCTTACATCATCATGGCCAGGTGGGCAAACATCACCAGGATCTAAGAAACACTCTCGTATAGGGGATCTCATGCTGTCCTCTGCCCTTTGTGGGCACCAGGCAGGCACCTGGTGCACAGACATACATGCAGGCGAAATACCCACATACATAAAATACATTATTTTAATTTAAAAGACTAAAGAAGGTGAGATACCCAAGATACCAAATTAGAAGAGGTCTCTTTTCTTTGGGACCTACAAATGCAATGTGTCCTGTATAGGGATGGAGGACATGACATCCTGTACTAATTTGACTCAGTGTCTATTTCTGTCATTTTGCAAGGAGAACTCATCCAATGGAGCAATCTAAACTCTGGCAGTTGGCAAAGTCTCTTGAAGCATTTGTGTAGTTATTATTTATTAATAATAACTCAGAAGTCAAATATTGAGGTAAGACTCTGAATGATCAGAGAAGTGGCAGAGAAAAGACCAGTGACCTCCTTTGTCTCTTTCCTGGATCCAAAATAGAATCTTTCTAAATTCCTCTGCTTTACTTCCAATGTCTCTCTATATGTCCTTATTCTCCCAAAACCTCTATGGCTAATTTTGGTCTATTATTAGCTCGCTCTGCCTTCTGATTCAAAGAAAACTTTATTGGCAGTCTCAGGAGTATCAGAGTACAACCAAAACATCCCACAACAGTCTCTTCTAGAAGTTAGCACCTGAAATCTGCATGCTACACTAATGTAGACTTAAGAGGAGATCTGGAGCAAACACCTTCACAGCTGAATTCCTGGCCTGGAAAGAAGCTTGGAATTAACAATGGACAGCTGCCATATGCTCTTTGCATCCTATGAATTTACTCCAATGGTTTCCTACTATCCAGAAACCCAAGGCTCTCATTAGATTTTTCTTTTCTCCAGGACCCATGTGTTTCCCAACCCCCAACTGTCTCAACCCTGCAGAAGCCAGACCGGATGAGGTCAGACCATTTCCTCCTCCTCTGGCCTGGGGCTCTGATCATGATGTTTCCAGACTGCAGTGAATAAAGAGACTTCCTAATTGGGTAGGCAATTTAGCAGTACTCCAGGACAGCAAGCCTTGAACACTGTGCTGGGAGACTGCGAAATTGGCAGGTGAGTGTGCCCGGCTCAGTTCAGGACTGTGGTTTCTGTGGGGGGTCACCTTTAGAAGGCCCACACTGAGTCCAGGAGATGGAAAACTAGGACCTTAGGATTAGGAAAAGAAATAGAGGAAAGATGGTGTCTAGTGGGTGTTTATAGAGGTGACTTCTTGAGAAATCCCATTTGGGCAGTGGTAATGATGTTGATCTTAGTGCTGGGGTCCTAGAACTGTATTGATCCATCTCAGTCAGGCATAGACACTGCAGGGTCTCAGTGGCCTCCTCCACTGTCCTCTGTCCTGCTTCCTCTCAGGTCCTACCTCCTAGCCCATTTGACTACCTCTGCCCTCTACTCAAGGATCTGCAAACTAGTGCCTCTTTCTTCTGGGCGCTTCTAGATGAGCAGGCTCTAGGCCAATCTGAGGACTCTTCATTTCCATTTTTAAAATGCCACCACATGATGTAGGAGGGTCATCTGTCTATGTGTTACTTTCATTGGTTAATAA
>LOEQ01003106.1:233761-244119 GCA_001685075.1 Bramus lutescens | reverse complement strand
CGTTTCTGCTGCCTGCCACCGCCGGAGATCCTGCAGCATTTTTAGTAATCCATTTCAATAGGAAAGAGTCAAAACTGGCAACATAGAGCATGATCCTGGCATGAAGATGGCATGGTATGTGAATAACAACAAAACACTCAAGTTAATAAAGTCAGATATACTTAGAAAAATCCAAGATCTTGTAACTATGTCATAGATATAAAGGATCTCAAACATATTCCAGAATTCCAGCAACAGTGCAGTTCATTGAGTTCACTCTTCGTGATAGATGCATGTAAAGAAACTTAAGTGACTCCATTGTCTGGATACTTTAAAATACAGATGGTAATAGGCATGATCATGTAACAAAGTGATAACTTCAAATTTATTTTGAAATAGTTATGATTTCATGCAACTAATTCACATGTTAGAGTGGTATTTGCACACAACAAAATATTTTGTGTGCGTTATGCTAAGCAGTAAAGATATAATCTAAAAGCCATTTTCTTCTCTTAAGCCATTGTCCACTCTCATGCTAAGAAAATATTTTCTGTTGTTTTTAACAAAATCTCAGTCATTTGATTTAACCAATAAAGACTCAGGAGCCAAATATTGGGGTAAAAGCCTGCTAGCTCAGAGAAGCAGAGGAAGCATCCAGCTGATCCTCCTCGGCCAGCAACCCAGAAGCCTCCTCTTCCTCCTCAAGACTCCTCAAACTGAATGTCCCTCCTTTTCACTTTCTGTGATTCTCTCTATCCATCCTCCTGGCTCCCTCTTACTCTCTTTGGTTTTTCTTAATAATCCTATGTTTACTTTCTGTCAACTGGTTTCTTGCCCCGCCTCTTCACCTATGAATGACTTTACTTAATCCTGTTTACAGTATTCAAGCAGAAAGCTCTTGGATTAAAGATGTGTCCTAGGGCCAAGCCACAGCACTACTAGAAGCAAGCTTTTCCAGTAAATAGTACAGTCTCAGTGTGATCAGATATCCTACAACAGTTTTCCTCCTCATTGGTCCTTTGGCCTTTGCCTGTTTGCATCCCTGATCATCATTCTGTAATAAACTCTATATTATGGGTAGGAAGAAGGAAGCTGATTATAAACTGGATTTGGGCATACACTTGCAATTCCAGTATGTGAGAACTGGGTTTTGGGAGCGCAGGACCAGGGCACATGTTTAGAGAACATGACACTGATATGGATATACAGTTTGGACCAAGGTCGCTAATGGTGAGCATCTCGGAGAGCTATGCCTTAGAAAAAGATAACTGACACCTGATATACAGGGAACCTTAAGGCAAGCAGTAAAAGAATCTGTTATATAGCTATTTATGGCAGAGTGACACCTTTATATGGATTTTGTATAGATGTGGCCTTGAGGCCAGAGATATGAGCCCTTGCTTTTGCCTTCACCAGTCTGCATGTGCGTCTGTGTGTGGTCTCTGTGTACTATCGTGTACCTAGGTGTCTGTCTAATGGTCTCTGTGAAGAAAGTGTCTTTTCTGTTCATGAATTCTCATCTGTTCAACCTTCTCACCTCCAGTGACCTTCCTGCATTTGTGGTTTTGAAGCTTAAAAGCCAGTCTGGCCTGCATATCTATTTTAGACCAGCCAATGGATTGCATAGCAAAACACTGTTTCAACAAACAAAAATAAACAAATAATAAAAAGCCAATTGTAGATATGGGGTGCAACTCCATAATAGAAGATACGTATGTGCTTAGCCTGCACAGGATGCTACAGGTCTACTACCCCTCCAAGAAAATGCCAGTTGTGTATCTTAACAGTCTGAAGAGTTTCTGACCGCAGACTGTGATGGGCAGAGTATGATGCAACCAGCCTCAAATTTCTACCATCATTTTCTTTGAGAGAGAAGGGAGAATTCCCTAATATTTGGAGCGCACTACCAGGAGAACACACTGTTTAGAGCTCGCTTGAAGCCTAGGTTTTTGAAGAGCTGTAAAGGTGTTTGGGAAAAATACAAGTATTGTTTCAGGCAAGCTGTTTGGGTTAGCACACGAGTCATGCCTGTATTTCAGACACTCTCTTACAGTACAAACCTAGGGATGCTATGGAATTGCAAACATCTGCCTTCTCGTGTGGCTCAATTAGAAAAGGAGCTGACAACTGAAGTGTGTCAGTGCACACATGATGTAAGCATAGGCTTTATTGTGAGGCTGCACTTCAAAAACTTTGAAAGCTCCCTGTACAAGGCAGCAGTCCACCGTCTTTCAGCGAGCGTCTTTGGGAAGAACCTGTGGGTGAAGCACTGTAAGCAACATGAATATTGTCAGCCACACTAAAGGAGTAGGACACAATTCTTTTAAAATTCAGCCAAACTGTAACAGTGCCAGGAGTACACAAAGCGCTGAATATGCCACCCTGGATCCAGTGGACTTCCTCTTCAGCAGCTCCCGTGTTGGAGAAGGTAGAGAGTAGGACAGTTGACAGTTATATTATGGTATCAGAATTGCCTCGTTTTCTTTAAGTCATTCAAGTCTCAACACCTATTTATAGTCTTTCTAGCAATACAGCTTTTCCACAAGCATCTTATTTTCCCCTTTTTTATGCAAATGTTTAAGGTTTTAAAATTATCTGCCATTTTTTCAGGAATCAATTTGGCATTTAAATTGGTGATTATTTGGGTTTGGTCAATGGTAAATAGTCAGTGGTCAGTAGCAAAAATTGCCTTTATTCAAAAAGTAGCAATTTGGGGGATTGCTTTTTTAAAAAAGAAAGTTTTAGCTAACAAACTAGCTGTGTTAACAGTTGTTAATTTTTAAATGCAGCTGGAGGTGGCTCATATCTGTTGATACAGAACAACTGTCACAACTTTGAAACCAGCCTGTGCTACAAAGTAATGAGACCTTTTCTCAGACCAAATAGAAACTACAGAGCTGTAAATGGAGATATGCAAATACATCTGAACATGGAGCTGGTTGTTGGTAATCCTAGAGTGTAGGGGAATGCTCAAAGGCCATTGGCTGAGGGACTTTCCCAGCACTAGGTAAGTAAAATGAGACCCAGGAAATGGCCTGGATGAACTGGGCACTTGCAGCTCATCCCTGTGTAACTGTCTTAATGATCTAGACAAAGAATGTGTCCGTTGAGTACCTTACAAAGTATGTAAGATGTGGTAAAGTTGCATATTAGAGTTCATTTCGACATGGTCCCTGACCATTCCCTTACGAGGGAAGGGTTTTTATTGTGAATAAGGAAGAGAAACTCTCCAGAGGCATCTAGAAGAATCCAAAGCAGAGAGAAAGAAGTAGCCTGGACATGGCCATGCCAGTCTGTGGAGGGACTGGAGAGTGGAGACAGTGAGAAAGCAGAGATGAAGAATAGCGCATAGGGAGAGAGAATGGCAAGGGGAGCTGGATTGTAAGGAGTATGGGTAGCTGTAGGGAGCCGAGGGCCAAGAGGCTAGGGTGGACTTTGAATGTATCACAAGTACTTGTAAGTATAGACTGAGGGAGCCTGGAGACCACATGAACTTTGATGTGCCAATAGCCACCACGGTCCCTTCTGGCTCCTTTTGGCAGGTGGGAACCAGGTTCACGAGTTCCCGAGGAATGCTGACTTTTGAGAAAACTTCTATAAGCCCTACAGTCCACCTTGAGTGTATTTCTAGATACATGGGCTTCTGGGACCTAACAGTCCCATAATGGTGTTTCAACTACTAACCTCTTTAAGGATACCACTTAGTTAAAGGAATTCTTGGGTTTTTATTTACTCTGGGGGTCTGGAGGACATGCACCACAGTGCATGTGTGGAAGTCTAAGGACAGCTTACTTGCCGGAGTCCGTTCTCCCCTTATGTTATTGAATTTGTGGGTCACAATCTGTGCTACAAGACAGGTTCAGCTACCTGTCCTCAATAAGCCAAACTAAAAGAGGGTAGCAGAAAAAGGAGATTTATTTTGTGGTCACATTGGGAAGAGGGAAAAACGAGATCCACCAAACACCCCAGGTCCATCTTCTGAACCCTGAGTAGTGATCAGAGTTTAAATGGAGAGCCAAAGACATGACTGTCTAGGCGGTCCTAGTCAAGGTGTAGTCCTGCCTGTCCTCAGCAGCGTCTGGGCTTCCATCTTAGCCTGCTAGCTGGTCCAGCAAGTTGTTGGAACTGTGTGAAATCTCTTTCTGGGAGACTAGCTCCCCCTCTGCTGGCCTTTTCCTTCTCCCAGCTTGAGATTCCTGGGTAAATTCTCCTTTCTATGGGGCCCCTTGTTTCAGCAGTCTGCTAGTCAGATAGAGACACCAACCCCGCCCCCCACGCACACACACATACCCCCCATCACCACAATGTCTCACTGTGTAGCCCTGGCTTTTCTGGAACTCATTGTGTAGACCAGGCTAGCATCATACTTACAGAGAGATTCACTTGTCTCTGCATTAGTGCTAGGATTAAAGGTTTGGTGGCACTTGGTCCTGCTCAACAAGGTGATGGTACAGACTTAGGTGACTTCCTAGGGGAGGCCTTACCTTCCCTAAGGAGCAAATTGGGAGTGGGGTAGGAAGGAGGGAGGGGGAACTGAGATTGGTATGTAAAAAATAAATTAAATTTTAAAAAGATGTGGTGGCGCACATTGACTACACAAGCGTCTCATCTGCCAAGTTACTTTAATCTTGCATCATGTGGACCTTCAGGATTTAACGCAGGTTGTCAGGCTTGGTAGCAAGCACCTTTGCCTGTGAACCCTCTTACTGATCCTTATTAAAGGAACTGTAACTTAATGAGACTAGTTTTATGAGGACAGTGCCAGCCGTAGTGTAGGCTATCATCAAGCCTTTATGCAGTGAGTGACCTAGCTGATACAGAATGAAATCTCAGCACTTTGTACTCTGCGTTCTTGAGCTTGTGGGTTTATTTCAAGTTGTATTTGTTGAGATTTTATACTTTCATTTAGAACTGAAGTTTTCCAAAACCTTTTTTGTCATCAGTAGTTTATTAAGCATCGCATCAGCTGCTCTAAATTAAAGGTGAAGATTATCAATTTGCAGAGTTTTTGCTGCACCTGTCCTGATGGTTGTGCCATTTTTTTCCTGCTGCCCCTCCTTAGTCAGAACTTCAGATCAGTAGAACAGATTGTCACCCCTCCCACAGAAACACAGGGCTTTGCCCGCCTGGCAGCATTGAAAAGTCTCCCTTCAAACAGCCTTCCTCCAGAACTTCTGAGGTTGTGGTGTGTTTATTGCAGGAGACCTTTCAACAGCGTCTTCATTAAAACCTGGTCCTGGTCTGATGGGATGCAGTGGAGAGCCTTCTTTCATAGACTCCAGCCATGGCTATATCAAAGCCACTCATTTATATTAATCAGCATGCAGAATAGGTCTCATCTGGGCTGTTGGTGCCCAGCTGGTGGCTGAGTAGATTTCACCCTATTTGGCCACAGTTACTGCTCCCTGTGTTCGTCAGAGGTCACTGCCTCAGTGAGACTGCCAGCCTGGAAGCTCTAGCTGAGCACTGGGAACTGAATCCATCTGAAACAAGACTAAGTGTTTTAACCCAGCTTGTAAATGATAAAGAACCTTACAAATATGAGATGCTGTCATCAGTCTATGGGAGAATGGTCCCCTTGCCCAGGCCCTCACAGTCTCATCCTGGTAATGCATGACTTCCCATCTTGTCCTTCGTCTCTCACATGCCCTCAGCTTCCTCTAATTCTGTCTCTATTTCTTTTTTCTTTTAATACTTCTTTATTTTTATTTTCTATGTACCACACGAGAGCTGGCACCCTCAGAGGCCAGAAGAGGGTGTTGGATCCCCTGGAACAGATGGTTGTAAATGTCCATGTGGGTGCTGGGAACCAAACCTAGGTCCTCTGCAAGAGCCACAAGTCCTTTTAACCACTGAGCTATCTCTCCAGACCCCCTCTTATCTGTAATTCTTTATTTTCCTGATATTATGGATGGCCTATATTTATGCTAAGAAGATATTTTGGTTTTCCTAAAATGTTTAAAAGCCAGGCCAGTGCAGTTTGAAGCCCAGCACTCAGGAGGCAGAGGCAAGTAGATGTCTGTAAATTCAAAGCCAGCTTGGTCTATGCAGAGTTCCAGGTTAGCCAGGGCTACATAGAACCTGTTTTTTTTTTTTAAAAAAAAAAGCATACAATAATTTATTGGAGTTTTCGTTTATTCTAGGATGACCTTAAACTTGTGGCCCTCTTGCTTCTGCCTTCCGGTGCAGGGATTGCGTGTGTACCACCTCACCTCGTGTTTGCAATGCTGGTGATTAAACAGAGGATCTTTTTGTCCTGGACAAGCACTCACCAGTTGAGCTACAGCCCCAGCGTGGAAATTTTGCTTTTCCCTGAGAGTATTTTTGCCTTTGCTTCTGCTTTTCAAGGGAGAGGGCCTAGGAGAGCCATAAATTTGAGTGTGTGATTGATGTTGTCAGATGTGCACATACAACTGTTTCCTTTGCTAACATCTGTTAAGAATAGTAAAGGCTGCGGTGTTCTGTGTTCATGTACTCCTAAATAGAATGATGGTCTCCATGTGGCTTTGTTATTCCACATTGTCATAAATGTAGTAAAAATTGTCACTAAAAATAACCTTTCAATGGCTAGCAAGATGGCTCAGTGGGTAAAAGTTCTTGCTATACACACCTTGTGACCTAAGTTTCATCCCTTGAGCCCAAATAAAGATGGGAGGAGAGAGCCAACTCCACAAAATTTTCTTCTTGCCTCTGCACACAAGCTGTAGCATATGTCCGCATGCATATATCACAGACACACAATAATTTTTAAATTTTATTTTATTGAGTTTATTGGTGTTTTCCCTACATGTATGTCTGTGCACCACATGCATGCAAAGGACAGAAGGTGTTAAATCTCCTGGAAATGGAGATACAGACAGTGTGAACTGCCCATGGATGCTAGGAATCAAACTCTGGTCCTCTGGAAGAGCAGCTGGTGCTTTTAACCATGGACCCTTGGCTCCAGCTCCACACAGCAACCCTTTTAAATTGAATGAAACACAATATATTAACTTATCACATCAGCTCAACCTACTGAGCCCTACTGGAGCCACATTACTTTATAGTTACCTTTTCCCCCCTAAAGATTTAGTTATATTTTACTTTATCTTTTAATCCAAACAGGTCTGGTACACTTGCTAAACATCCATAGCGTTTTTGAATCCAGTCCATCTGTCAGTTTCTGGCTGACAGGTCTCCTGATTCATGTTTATTGAGAAAGGCATGACTTGTCTACACAGAATACTTTCCAACACTTACTGGTCTTATTTCGGCTAGTTTGGAGACTATTTACTGACAATATCCTGTAAATCACTTTGTGGACATAACTCAGCTTGAAGCCCCTCGGAGAATAAAAACAGAATGTGCTGGCCCTCCCTCTCCCAAGGGGAAAAGCTTGTTATTTTACCCAGCTATAAATGCAGCATAATGAAAAGGGGTGGGGCTATAGTATGTGATCTGTTTAAGCAGTTGTAAGTGTAGCCATTTTAAATATGAGTGACTCAGAAAGATTGGAAATTTTTATAAAGAATTTTCCAGTCTGTCACTTTCACATTATCATTTTCCCTTTTTCTTTTTTCCTTTCAGATTTTTTCTTTGTGTATAAAATGCAAATAGTCTGACCTCATTTTGCTTTTTTAAAAAAATTACCTCTCAGATTATTCTTTTTATCACCAGCCTTTTTTTCTTTAAGAATATTTTATGGGCATCTTTATATAGTGATGCAAGGGCCATTTTTACCTAGGGGAGGAGGTAATTGCTTTTCTCTTACCACCTTCTACTTTTCTCAATGTCTATTTTTTGTGAAGACAATTTATTATAGTTTTCTGAGCTCAGCATTATTTTCTTTTGCTTTGGTTTGGTTTGGGTTTTCCATATGATCCCAGAGCCTTAGGCATACTAAGCAAGCTCTCTACCACGAAGCCACATGCCCAGTCCTAGCCATAGTGTCTTTAATTGACTTACAACTTCCATCAACTGCCCACTATCGAGGTAGGCCATGAATTATAAGTTTTCAATGGAAATGGTTTTGTTGTCATTCTCCATGCCTTAGAACCAAGAGAGATGAATTTAGAAAATTTCACAAAGAAAGGAGTGAGTAGAAACCCAGATGAATCTGGTGGTATAGCCTACAATCCCAGCTACTCAGGAAGCTGAAGCAGGAGGATCACAGTTTCAAAGCCTGCCTGGGCTAGAGTGAGTTCAAGAGCTGCTTGGGCAACTTAATGAAACCCTTCTTCAAGATAAAGTGAAAGGAAGTCTTGAATATATAGGTCAGTGGTAGAGTGTCTAACATAAACGAGTTGGTCAATCCCCAGTAACTCCAAAAAGAAAAGAAAATCAGCATCACAGGGGATCAGGTCCATGACAAGCTAACTGATAAAAATATAGCATAGGAACAAAACCTAAACAAGGATGATAGCAGTAAGCATGCTAATATGGAAGAAGGAGATTGCATGGAGCCACACCACTATAAAAAGAACTGCAGGCAATTAAGGACTCCGGGAATGGAAGAAATAGTCCTCCCCAGGGTAGACCCCACCCACCCCTAGTTGGTTGTGCAATGCAAAGTGGTCAGCCTTGAAATCATATACATACAACATCATATAAATTTAGCAGGTTATAGTTATATATTTAGGAGAGAGAGAGAGTATATATGAACATTTAAAGAAAAAGAGGCCATGAATTTGAGAGATAGCAAGGGAGTGCATGGGAGGTGCTGGAGGGAAGAAAGGGAAGGAGGGGATGATGTGATTGTATTATAATTTCAAAAATAAAATTATAAAAGTAAAATAAAATATAAACACTCAAAAATATACAGTGTAGGAGAAAGAAAGTTTTTAAATTTATATAGTAATAATATTATGAGCTATTCTGGCCAAGTTCATACATAAAAGTTTTTTCAAGTTTATTTCCTGTTATGGTTTAAATTGGCAATGTCCCCAAGCATCATGGAGACATTTGGCCTTTGGCTGCTGGCATTATTTTGGGACATTTTGGAAACTTGAAGAAGTGGGGCCTAGCTAATAGAAGTAGGGGATTTGATTAGATCCTTGTGGGTCTGTTCTCCCCGGATGCTTCCTGACTACAGTGATAGAAATGCTCTTCTGCCATGTGCTCCCTCAGCCATGGTTTCTTCTTATGAACTGGACCCTCTGAAACCATGAGCCCAACAGCTCTGTCCCTGCCGAGGCTGTTCTGTCAAGTATTTTGCCTCACAGCAATATAAAAACCACTAGTGTCTTGCCTATTTATGATAAATGCTGAGATTCACACTCCCTCTTATCCCCCGCCCCCACTTTGGTTTTTGAGACAGGGTTTTTCTGTGTAGCCCCAGCTGTCCTGGAACTCAGTTTGTAAACTAGGCTGGCCTCAGACTCAGAGATCTGCCTTTCAACTGCTGGGATTAAAGCTGAGTGCCACCACACCTAGCTGAGATTTATATTTCCGGTAGAATTTTCGAGCTGCAGAGAACCCTCATAAAGCATATTCTGAATCCTCTTTCATCTTACATTTTAAGGAAACCAGAACTCAGAATTGACCCACTTCAAGTCTCACAAGAGAAACACGTAACCAGCCCTGGAACAGAATGAAGATGCTCTCATTCTTGGTATCCATTTTGTTCTCTTGCACTGCTTTTCCCTTGGGATGCCAGGGGCTTCCAGTTGAGATACTTTGCTTTTCCCTGGACCTGAAGAACAAACTCCTTGAATGTTTCTCAAGGTTGTTCTTGTCTAGAGCACCAGGAATCCTGGAGAGGAAGTTTTAGGTGATCTGGATTTTAGGCCCTAGATTCTCCTCTGGCTGCCATTATCTTCAATAGCTCTTTTAAAAGTTTTTTAATTACACACTCACAGTATACTCGGATTTAACATTACATTGAAATCACACACATTGGTGCATCTGTGGTGGTCAGAGGACAACTGTGTGAGTCATTGACTTTCTTTCCTCCATGTAGGTCTCAGGGATCGAACTTAGCGTCAGCTGGGCAGCTTACACATTGAGCCTCTCTTGCCAGCCCTCACAAGCACTTCTGATGATTTAAGTTATTTCCCAAGAACCTTAACTGGGGTGGAAGAGGTGATTCAGTGGTTAAGAGCATTTGCTGTTCTTGCAGAGGATCTAGATTTGGTTCCCGCACCCACATCTGGCAGCTGCAAGCTGCTATTACTCCAATCCCAGGGGACCCTCTTCTGGCTCCATGGGAACGTGTAAGCACATGGTGCACATACAAACAAGCAAGTACACACATACACATAAATAAAATGAGCTTTGTTTGTTGCTTGACTGGTTGGGTTTTTATTTTTGTTTTGGCTTTTGGTTTTTTTCAAGACAGGGTTTCTCTATGTATCTCTGGCTGTCCTAGAACTCACTCTGTAGACCAGGCTGGCCTCAAACTC
>LOEQ01003106.1:197760-221869 GCA_001685075.1 Bramus lutescens | reverse complement strand
GAACAAGCCAGTAACTAGCACCTCTCCATGGCTTCTGCATCAGCTCTTGCCTCCAGGTTCCTGCCCTGGCTTCCCTCGAGGCCGGACTGTTGCCTGGAAGTGTAAATGAAATAGTTGCTTTGCTCATGGGGTTTTCTCACAGCAACAGAAACCTGAAGACATTCTTCCACCTGCTGAGTCACCTCACTGGTTCCCATTTTACATTTCTCTCAACCACGCATGAGAATTCTGGTTGTTCCACGCTTTGATAAAACTTAATGCGATCAGTTTTTAGTATTTTTGCCACTCTAAAATATAATTTTGGTCTGTCTTGCCGTTTTAGCTCATGATTTTTAGCCATAACAAATAACAATGTTGAGCATCTTGTATCTTTTCATGTTTATTTGCTATTAATACTTAGTGAACTGTCTCTATAAATACTTTGCCCATTTTAATTGGGCTGTTTGATATTGGGGAAATATTTTTGTTTTGTTTGTGCAGTTTTGCTGTTTTTTGGTTTATTGTTCTTTTTATCTTGCATCCTACAATCTTAACTAATTTGGTAATCATAGTAGCCTTTGATTTTGTAGGTTCTATGGAACCCCTATATAGACAGTCATATAACAGTTGTGAATAAAGAAAAATTTCCTTCTTTTCAAAGTAAATGCCTTTTTTTTTCTTATTGTAGTAGGTAATATTGGTAGAGAAAATGTGCCCTAGATCACTGTCTTACTACACATATTTCAAGGTAATCCAAGACTACAAGTTTGGGTGTTTTAATATTTTATTTCTTTATTTTCTATATGTGTGTAGGTGTGTGCATGCCACTGTGGAGGTCATGTGTAAGGTCAGAGGACAACTTTCGGCAGTCAGTTCTCTCCTTCCACCATGTCAGCCCTGGGGATAGAACTCGAGTCATCAGGCTTGGCAGCAAGTGTCCTTGCCTGCTGAGCTACCTTGCAGACCCTACCCAAGCCATTTTTCAGAAATTTTATGTAGCCTGTTACTTTGAAAGATAAGGTAACAGTCTTGCTTACTGCTTGCAACAAAAACAATAGATCTTCCTAACTCTTCAGCTTTGACCAGTGCCTCCAACCGCTACATTGCCTCTGCAGGAGTTGGATCAAAGGTAACAAATGTGAACACATGGTGCACATGTTTCTTGTGGTGGCTTAATACATACTATCCATCCTCTCTAACTCAAGAGCATTGTACTTTTGCTACCATCCATAAAATATTAACAGCTAGCTTATTAGCTTGTGTGGGGTAAAAGGAAATCCTCACCCCAACAACCACATCCTATATTAATGTATAATGTGAAAGTATTAGGGGTGCACAGCCCTCTGTTACCTGTAGACGTTTTGGTTTTAGGGCTTTGTTTTTCTTTTATTTTGAGAGTGAGAGGCAGAGGAAGAGAAAGAGAGAGAATGTGTGTATGATGTGCTTATTTGTGTTTGTAGGCACACACATTCCTTGCACCTCTGTGGAGGTCTTGTAGAGGATGCTCCTTTCTTGCCATAGCAGCACTGGAATTAAAACCAAGTGCTTCAATATGGGTTTGGGGATAAGAACTCAGGTCCACGAGCATGACTTTATAAACTGCACTGTCTCCCAGACCCTCTTTCCTTTTGTAAGACTCCCTTGCTTGGCAAAGAAGTTCCCTGGCTTCCTAGGAATTTTATCAGGAATTAGCATTGGCTTTTAAGACAGCCATAGTGGCATGCAAAAGAGAATCACAACTTTCAGGCCAACTTGAGCTACATAGCAGGATGGTGCCTTCAAAAAATACAAAAATTGATGCATGATTTCTATAGAACTTTTTCTCAGTAACTGTTGAAATGGCCATTTTTTAAAAAATGTTTTTCTTTTTTTTAGGTTTTTGGCTTGTTTTTGGTTTTGGGGGGTTTTGTTATAGTAAAAATAGATTTTAAAGCCTCATGCATATCCTCATTTAGATTATTTTATAATCTATAAATATGGCAAATTAACTGATTTTCAAGTATGAGACCATACAGCCTTGGACTAAATTCTTCTTGGGCATAATTCCATCTCTCTCTCTCTCTCTCTCTCTCTCTCTCTCTCTCTTTATAAATTGTTGGTTTTGCAATGCTAAGATTTTGTTAATATTTCTATCTATGTTCAATGAAAAAAATTGGTATTATTTGGGTTGGTTGTATGCTGTGGGACAGTGGTCCTGTATTGGTTTCATAAACGCTGATTGGCCAGTAGCCAGGCAGGAAGTATAGGCAGAGCAATCAGGTAGGAAGTAAAGGTGGGGTGATGAGAACAGGAGAATTCTGGGAAGAGAAAGACTCAGTCTGCAGTTGTCACCGAGCTGCAGAGGAAGCAAGATGAGAATACCTCACTGATAAAGGCGACTAACATAGACAAGAATTATGGGCTAATTTATAATGTAAGAATTAGTTAATAAGAAAAGCCTGAGCTTCTAGGCCAACTAGTTTATAATTAATGTAGTCCTCTATGTGTTTCTTTGAGTCTGAACGGCTGAGGAACCCGGTGGGACAGAAACTACTGTTAACAGTTGTGTATCTATCTGTCTGGTGTGGGTATCAAGGCAATGGTGAAACATTAGCATCCTTGCAGTGAAGCTGTGTGGGTGGTCTGTGTGGGAATGGGCATTTGTTTGTTTATTACTATGGGTTCAATTGCCTTATAGTTACTGAACTATTTAAACCATGTCCTTCAAATGAGCTTTGGCAATCAATTTATGTCCCACAGGAAGATGTTATTTCACACCAGGTAACAGATTCACTGTCCCAGAATTTTTACCTCTGTTACATCAGTGTCCTTTCATTCCTAATACTAGGAATTTGTGCTTTCTTTCTTCCCTGAGGATTAAGTTAGAAGTTTAATTTTTTTTCAGTATTTCAGCTAAGATATTCTAGTTGGATGGATCGCCTATATGTCACTTCAGTGGCATTCCAGAAATTTCCATTATGTTGCCTTTCATTTCATATACATCAAACCACTTAACAGTTTTCATTTTCATTTTGTTCTTTGACTTGTGGTTAAGAAATTTGATATTTTGTTTTCAAATTCTGGAGGATTTTACAGGTGTCTTTTTGTTACTGATTTATAATACTATGATGATTAGAAAAAGATTTGAGTTATTTTTAACTAATTTTTATATAATGTGTATGGGTGATTTTCCTGCATATATGTGTGTTCAACATGTGAATGCCTGGTGCCCACAGAAGCCAGAGGAGGGCATCAGATCCACTGGAACTGGAGTTACAAACAATTGTGAGTTGCCATGTGGGTGTTGGGAATTGAACTCAGGCCCTCTGGAAAACGGCCAATGCTCTTAACCCCTGAACCATCTCTCCAGCCCAATTTGAGTTATTTTAAATTTATTGTAGATTTTTTAATGGCCCAGATATAATATATCTGGATAAATATTTCATGTTTTGTTAAAGGAAGCACACATTCTGTTGTTCCTGAAGCTAAATAGCCACTAAACCATTTTGGTTGGTAATGTCGTTTAAGTATTCACTATTTGTTGTTATCTTCATTTTGCTTGCTCTGTCAATTACTGAGAGAAAGGTATATTAGTGTCTGTTTATTAATTTATTAATTGTTTATTTTAACTGGCCAAAAGGGTGCATGCCTGTAATCCTAGCATATAGGAGGTAGAGACATGAGAATGTCTGAAAAAGAACAGAAACGTAATGTAGTTAATTAACTAGCAAGTATAATTGTGGATTTTTTTTTCTCTTTCGCCTTCTAGTTCTGTCTGATTCTCCTTCATGTTTTTGAAAGCTCTGTTATTAGGCACATCAGCCTTTAGCATCATTGACTCCTGAATTATCTAAATGATTTGATCCTTTTTGGTTTTCATTGGTATCATTTTATTAGTAAACATTCTGGTTCACTCATTTGTGTCTTTTGTTTCTTTCACTCCTTCCCTTTCCCCTGGTTGTTTGGACATAGTGACACTGTATATGTGGCCCAAGCTGGTCTCAGACTCTTTGCAATCTTCTTCCCCGTTCCTCCCAAGTGCTGGTGTTGTCTCTATTTCTACTTAATATGTTCAGTGTTTCTTGTTGCTTCTTGACCGTATGTGATATAGTTATGAAAACTTTTGATGTCTATGTGTACTGATTACATTATCTGTATCATTGTGGTATTGGTTTAGCTGTTTTCTTTTTTTTCTTCTCATTTTGATTGGTATTTTTCTTCCTGGTTGTCTTTGATTGGGTTTCAGTATTGTGAATTGTTTTGTAGTATGCTAGGTTTTTTGGTTTGTTTGGGTTTTTTTTGGCCTCTGGGCTTTCTCCTTTACTTACTTCTGTATTACTTTCGCTTTTACTCTGTGACTGGCTGTGTGACTGAGTGGCTGGCCCCTAGTATCCTCCTCTCCTCTCCTCATTCTCTCCTTGCTGCTCCTTTCCTCCCAGATTTCTCCTCCTATTTATTCTCTCTGCCTGCCATTCCCGCCTATCCTTTCTTCTGCCTTGCTATTGACTGTTCAGCCCTTTATTAGACCATCAGGTGGTTTAGACAGGAAAAGTAACACAACTTCACAGAGTGAAACAAATGCAACATAAAGGAATGCAACACATCTTTGCATCATTAAACAAATATCCCACAGCATAAACAAATGTAACACATCTTAAAATGATATTCTACAATTGATCCTTTCTGATGTTACTTTTAAGTATAGTTGCACAGGATTGCAGTAGCAGTTAGTGTAAAGCTAACTTTCTCCCTGTGGTGGTAGATTCTGAGTACCCTACAGATGTTCTATGAATGTTAACTTTCTCCAGAGCTCTTCCCACCTAAGAGTGATCTACAGGAATTGTTTTTCCATCCTTCTGATTCATTCTTTTCCCGGACTTTGGTGGCCTCTTTGCACATGCACATTGCTAGTACAGGCAGACCTCCATAGCTGTACAGGATCAAAATCCTTTAGCTTCATCTGTACTGAACATATCATTATTGTCTAAAAACTTATGACAACCCCTTACATAGCATTTAAATTTTATTAAACATTATGTGTTTGTAGCTTTTTGTTGGTTTTGTGACACAAAACCAGACATGCATAACTTAGGGAGAAAGGTTTTCTCTTGCTCCTGCTTTCAGAGATTTCAGCCCATTGTAGTAGGGAACATGAGAGCACAGCAGCTCAGATCATGGCAGCCAGGAGAAGGGAGTGAGAATACCTGCACTGTGGGCTTTTTCTTGGTTACTCCTCTGTAGAATGGATGGGGCTTCCCTTTTGTTCACTTCGTCTAGTGAGGTGCTTTACTAGACTCCTGGGCATTTCTTAACCCTACCAAATTGATGGTCTGTATTTATCTTGTAGCTGAGGATGTGTCTCATTTGTTAGAATGCTTGTCTACAATGCCCAGAGCGTTTGGTTTCATCTCCATTACCACATAAAACCAGCATGGGGCTGGAGAGATGGCTCAGCCATTAAAGGCTAGGCTCACAACCCAAAATAAAGCCAACATGATGTTGCAGGCCTATAATACCAGCACTTGAAAGGTAGCAAGTAGATCTGAAGTTCAAGGTCATCCTCTGTTACATAATGAGTTAGAAGCCAGCCAGGGGTACATGAGACCTTACCTCAAAAATAAATGAATGGATGGGTGGATGGATGGATGGATGGACAGACAGACAAACAGACTAATGAATGGACTAATAAACCGACTAATGGACAGATGGATGTGTGGGTGGGTGGATGGACGAGATGGACCATCACAATAAGTAATCCAAAAAAGATTTAAAGTATGTAGGAAGAAGCTGTGTATGGTGGTGAATGCATCTTGTAAATGGAGACTGCTTTTTCATTTCCAGGCTGTCCAGACCCAAATCATCACACAGAAACTATAGTAATTACAATACTGTTTGTCCTATTAGCTTAGGCTTCTTATTAGCTAACTTTTGCATCTTAATTAACCCATTTCTAATAATCTGTGTATCACCATGAGACTGTGGCCTACCAGTGGTAAAGTTTCAGTGTCTGTCTCCTTCAGCAACTACATGGCATCTTTCTGACTCTGCCTACTCTCTCTTTATATCTCTGTTTGGATTTCCTGCCTGGTCTAAGTTTACAGCATCTAATCCTAGCACTGGTGAGCCAAAGGCAAGATCTCTCAAGTTCCTTTCTTCATTCATTCATTGTGTGCATATATACACTCAATGCATTCATGTAGAGAACAGAGAAAAACTTGTGGAAGTGATTCTTTCTTTCTACTATATGGCCCCAGGGATAAACTCAGGTCATCAAGTTTGGTGACAGGTGTCTTCACCCACTGAGCCTTCTCATCAGCCCCTTGGACTATATCTTGATTTCAAGACTATCTTGAGCTATATATTAGACAATGTATTAAAAAAAGGCTAAGATGATAGCTCAATGGTCTAGTACTTGCCTAGTGTGCACATGAATTTGATCCTCAGCACCACAAAAAAATTAAAATACAGTTTATGGAAAGAAAGGTGCAGATTATGTGCAAATACTAGGCCGTTGTTTACAAAGAACTTGAACATCTGAACATATTGACAGTTGCAGGCATCTGTTCCATGATGATAATGAACTAAGCTTCTGAAACTGTAAGCAAGCTCACAGTGAAAACTTTCCTTTATAAGAGTTGCTGTGGTCATGGTGTCTCCTCACAATAGAACAGTGACTGTTATCATCCTGTTCCATACATTTTGTCCACTGTTTTAGTTCTTTACGACAAAAAAGAAAACCTAATCTCTTGCTCCATCTTAGCCAGAAATGCTAGACTGTAAGACCTTTTGATCTACAGTATAACATCTTTTTATAAAATATAACAAATACAAAATCCCCCTCCCTAGTAAAATATATAGTGCCTTTGTGTTATTGATATAGTAAGTACTTATTGAGTGCGTGGGTTAAGCACTTCAGTCATGGGAATAAGAAATAAAAAAAAAAAGACACCAATTTTGTACCTGGTTGGCCAGGAGGGAAAAAAGATGATAAAGTTGCTATAAAGGAGGATTGCTTTTAGAGAAAAGTGGATCAGTTTAGTTGAGGTTAGATTAATGTTGGTGTCCGGTAGACTTTTCAGATAAAAAGTCAGTAGCTCCAGAGATGGGAAGTGGAAACTCATCCTTGTAGCCTGAGTAAATGGGCATTGGTGCCCAAAGAAAGATAAATGAAATGGAAACTGTGGAGAATAAGTTGGAGTGACCATAGCACAACTGTTCTTTGCTGTAATTGGATTTTGAATTTAGCATCATTTCTTCTTAACTAACATAAAAGAAAATATGTTGTCTTCTGGAGTTTGCATTATTTGATTACTAATGCTATATATAGTTCTTGTTTTTTCCAAACATTAAACAAAGGGACAGGGATATTGCTCAGTGATTGCCTAGCAGGTGCCAGGTCCTGAGTTTGATCCCAGGCACTTTAAAAGAAATGAACACAAACTGAGATTTTCTTTTTTTCTTTTTCTTAAACTATTATGTAAGAGCAGGCTTTCAATGTAAAATTACGAACAGCTGGTTCTGAACATCACCTATAAACCAGAGGGTAGTGGTGATGTCTCAGAATAGACACTGTCTCTCAGAAAAGGAACTCCATCTCCTGAGAGTAAAGTACAGTACAGCAATTGGAATATAAAATCTAATTAAGGTGTTCCTAGTGGAATCTGGCTGGACTGTCATTATAAACCCTTTCTTAACAATAGAGCTGAGCCAGTGAGATAGCTAAGTGGGTAAGGGTGCTTGCCACCAAGTCTGGCAACCTGAATTCAATTACTGGAACTCACATGGTGAAAGGAGAGAACCAACTTCTCTTAAGTTGTTCTCCGGCCTACATATGCATACATAAGCACACAAATTAAATAAACATTTGTCTTAGTTAACATTTCTATTGCTGTGATAAAATACCATGATCAAAAAAACAATTTGGGTAGGAAAGGGTTTATTTCAGCTTGCAGCTTACAATCTATCATGAAGGGATGTCAATCATATCAGGGCAGGAACCTGCAGGCAGGAACTGAAGCAGAGGCCATAAAGGAACGCTGCTTTCTGACTTGTTCCTCATGGCTTGGTCAACCTGCTTTCTTATATAATCCAAGAACAGCAGCCCAGGGGAGGCACCACCCACAGTCAGCTAGGCCCTCCCACAGCAGTCATCAATCAAGAAAACTCACCACACGCTTTCCCATAGGCCAATCCAGTAGGGATGTTCTCAATTGAGGTTCCTCTTCCAAAATGATTCTGGCTTGTGTCTAGTTGCCGTAGATTGAACCAGGACAATGTTTATAAGAGAATTTTAAAGCAGAGCTAAACTGGGCATTATTGATAAAGTGCTTAATAGTAAACATACTAAATTTCTGCTTATGCTAAAAAAAATAAACTGAGTATTACTAGACATCCAAGCCAAAGCTACAGTTAAGATGCAGCAACTCAGACCTGCCTTTGAGATCTGAAGGTGTGCATAGCTCAGGGGAGAGGTGTGGACATGAAATCTCTATGCATTGGTTTACCCATGAACCTTATGGCAAATCACACATAGAGAGAGGCTTAGTGTGCGAGAAGAAAAAGAACATCTCATTAAGAATTCAAGTTCCAGAGGGAATTTCATAACTGGGCATGGTCATGCACCCCTGTAATCTCACTGCTCGGGAGATTGAGGCAAGAGAATTGGGAGTTTGAGGCCCACCTGTCTCAACGAAAGAAGGGGGGTTGGGGAGGAAGAGAAAGAAAAGGGAGTTTCTGGAGTAGTTAGGTTCTGCTAGTTCTAAGCTGAATTTTTGAAGATAGAGCAAAAGTGAATCAAAATAAACTCGGGAGCTTGGGAAATGGCTAGGTCAGTAAAATATTTGTCGTACAAGCATGGGGACCCTAGCTGGGTGATTTTCACACTGGACAAAATTCTGCAACCCCAATGCAGTATTGGAGCAAGCAGAAACAGCCTTTGAGCACCCTGGAGCTCCAGGGCCAGCCAGTCAACCAAGACAGTGGGCTCCAGGCTCAGTAAAACCCTGTCTCAAAAACAGGTAGAGAACCACGTAGACACCTGGCATCACACACACATGGGGAGGTGGGGAGACTATTGAAGTTTTATTTTTATCAGGAGTTGACACTGGATAGTGGCTGGGCCATCAGACTTATTTATTCTTTCTTTTCACATGACTTTTGAGCATCTGCTGTGTGGAAGGCACTAGATCTTTATTTCTCAACCTGAGGGTCATGAGCCCTTGAGGGGTGCATATCCGATATCCTGCATGTCAAATATTTACATTATGATTCATAGCAGTAGCATAGTTACAGTAATGAAGTTGCGATGAAATAATTTAATGGTGGGGGTCACCCCAACATGAGGAACTGTATTAAAGGGCCACAATATTAGGAGAGCTAAACTATTGCACTAGATGTACAAGGGCTCAATGAGGGAGATGTCTTTGCTTTCATGTAGCTGCCACCTTAATGGAGAAGACTACTAATAAATGCGCACAGGAGCAGAAGAACTGGAGAAGAAATAACTGCCTAGTGTTAGGGCAAATGATAGTGCAGTATTAGGGTAACGGGACCTTGGTTGCTCATGGAAGACCTTTCTGAGAGCTGAGTGGTAAAAATGCAGATAGTTCTGGGAGAAGTTCTATCAAGTGGATCCAGTACAAGCAAAGGCCTGAGAGAAGGGATGTTAGGCCCAGGTTAAACTAAACCTAACTAAAGAAAAGAACAGCAACTTTGTTTTAGAGTTGCCTTATTAGTGCTAGTTATCACTCATTGGACGGAAGTTATCCACCTATGCTAGACAAAGCAAACACACATGAGTGAGAGCTGAAACAGCGGCACAAAGCTGGAGCTAGAGCCCTGCTAAGGAAGGTGAGCATTTGGAAAGCAATAAATAAACCAGCAGTTAGATATTGGGCATTTGGGTTCAGGAATTTGGGATATTAAAGAACTGCAGTAGGAAGACATCATGGGATCTTATTCGTTGAGATCTTTGAAAAAGTTTATTGCAGAAATGTAAATGGGGTAAATTGGAAGCTGTTTTGTGTCTTGGCCTAACTTCCTGTCTACTCTCTGCTTCCTGACTATGTTTCTCCAACTTGTTGAGCTGTATTCCTTCTGTAGCCGTAAGCCAAAATAAATCCTCCCTCAAGTTACTTCTTGTCTAGTATTGGCCTTTCCAGTGACAAGCGTAGCTAATGCACAGGGTGAACAAATGAGAAGCAGGGAGTCCAGCTGGAGGCCATTGAAACAAACCAGAATGAAGCAACACACAGTTGCTGGTAATGAAACAATAGAGGAAAACCCCAGGAATTACGAAGGACTCTGTTGTGGTTTGAATAAGAATGGACACATGGGCTCATATGTTTGAATGCTTGGTCATTAGAGAGTGGCACTCCTTGGGAGGGATTAGGAGGTGTGACCTTGTTGGAGTAGCTGTGTCACTAGGGGTGGGCTTTGAGGTTTCAAAAGCTAGGCCCAGTGTCACTCACTTTCTGCTGCCTGCGGATCAAGATGCAGAACTCTGGTCTCTTTCTCCTGCACCATGTCTGCCTGCCATGACAATAAAGGACTGAAACTGTAGTAATCTCTGGAACTGTAAGCAAACCCCAATTAAATGCTTTCTTTTGTAAGAGTTGCCATGGTCACGGTGTCTCTTCACATCAATAGAACCCTAGCTCTCCTGCTCTGTTACTCTCGTACCGTGTGGTTGGTGAGACTGAGTCAAGGCTCACTGTCATTCACCCTGTGCTTCACATACCAGCTTTCCACTTTGGTGCTAAGCCTAGTCAGCATTTCTTCTAAAATTAATTACTTTACAAAGTGATATGCATTAAGTATTGACACACCAAAATTAAAAATACCGTGTATGAATACAGGTTTGTTTCAGTCTCTTTGCAGAATATAGCGTTTCTTGTCTTTCATGCAAAGCACACTAGAACCACACAACTGAGCCATCCTGGATTCCTGACCTACAGAAACTATGAAACATAATGAAAGTTTATTAAGCCACAAGGTTTGGCATATTTGTTATGTGACAGTATATATGTAATGTATACACACATAAAAACCCTATTTTGCTCTGGAACTATAATGCCTTCCCATTGTGAAAGTATACTGGGGTGTTTGATATGCTTAAGCTCTGGTTCCAGTTATTTGTCTTGCTTTGGCTGTCTTCTTGGGCCTCTACTGTCATGTGAGTACAGCATGGCTAGATAGAGAGGCTGCCAGTCCAGAAAGAAAGAGACTGGAGTGGAGGCTTGCTCTGTCACTCAGGCTGTCCTCAAACTTGTAGCCCTCCTGTACAGGTTACAGCTCCAAAGCCACTGGACTGGAAGGTAATTTTGCCAATAGTAAACTATAGTCAGATCTGTGTGGCTCTGGAAGGCTAGCCCATACCTGCCATTAGGAAGCTGGTTTGAATTTGACCAAAAGCTTCTAGCTTAAAGACCCATCCCTGCCTTCCAGGGATAGGAGCCATTGAGTAAACCCACTGTGAACCATCCCCAGCCTGCAGAGAGCAAAATTTGTACTTAACATTTCAAGAAAGCTATGGCAAGCATGTTGGTGAAATGCTGATAGCATTTTAAAAACGTTTTTGTAGTTTATTAATCCTCTCTACTGAATTCCTACATACAGGGCTATTAGAGAACCTTCACTCCTTTCAATGCCTTGATCTGCACAGCTTGGCTAGGGATAGCAAGGGAATGAAGAAAGAACAGACACACAGTATAGTAAAGCTAGGATTAGATGGGGTTCTGCTTATGTGGGATTCTGCTACCAGCTACTGCTGCAACCCAAAATCTCAGTGTGTTTATTAGGTATAGTTGTAGGGGGAGGGTTGACTAATTCAAGTAGGGGGTTTTTGTATATGAACAGTTTCAGGCTGTAAATATCCATGAAGAGTTTGCACACTCTGGTCAGTTGTCCATAAATACACTCATGGGTAATGGCTTTGCCAGTGTCACATGAGTCTGAGGCTTTGGAGTCCTCACACTGCTGGGCCATGTCAGCAGTGCACATTTACTCAGGACTTCACAGTCCAGCAGCGGTCAGGGCTTTGCGGTCCCTACCCCACCACAGTTCTCCTTGTGCTGTGCCGGTGCTGCTCCCACTGTGGGGTCTGTAGCTTCTGTGTTGGCTAGCCTAACATCTCTGCTTCTTTCATTTTTCCCCTCAGTAATCCAAGTAGTCATGAATCAGGCCAAAGCCATGAAGGCTTCATCAGTGTGGATTCTAAAGCTACATACAATGATAATATCTGGTGTGCCTTTGTGCATTTTAATGAGCTTTTCCCAATTTTTTTTTAGGTATCATTGTCTCCCTAGAATGAAGAATGGGGATGATTGTTGAAATAGTCAATTGATTATAAACTTCTTGGTCTAAGTAGTTACCATCTTGTTCATGACAGTGGTCTATGCTTGGCAGTCAGGGATGACCACAGTGTTTTAGGTGTAGACATTATTACACATGTGTGCAGACAGAAACAGAGTACTGGACATGGAGAATCAAGGAATTTGTAGACTATGCAAATGGATGAAGAAGGACCAGAAGAGGGTCAGGGAATTACAGATTAGAAATAGATGAGTTTGTTTTTTACTTTGAAGACAAAGATAGACAGACAGATAGATAGACAGACAGACAGACAGACAGACAGACAGACAGACAGACAGACAGACAGATAGACAGACACATATGTGTGTATGTAAAAAGCTATTTTAAAGGAAAATCTATTTTAAGAGGTTTAAAAGTGAAGCAGTGAACACTGTATACTAGCATTAAGATAATCTAGGATGTCTTTCATTGGCCTCTTTACTCACAACTTGTCATTCTTATTGTTCCCAAGGCATGTATTAACAGGCTAATAAAACATGTCATGTTGTGTTTGTTTGCTGGGCATCTGTTCAAGCTTATATCACAAGTCCAAGACTTTGCAGAGTCTCATAGTGGTGATGACAAAATACCTGTAATTTTGCTAGCATTCTTCTTTCAAGTAGAAGTAGTTTAAAATCATTAGTTAAGTATTGCGTTTATTCCAATTTGAAGACAAATAAGAGTAATTTACAATGGCTTGTTCTACTTATAAAACACACTCACAAGTTACATATAAGAGATCCATTTATATAAGTGGATAAAACAAATCACTAGGCATCTAGTGCCACATTTAGGAAATAGAATATTGGCTGGGGAATAGCTCAGTGTAAAGTGTTTGCTGCACATAAAAAGCCAGGCATGGCAGCATGGTTAAGCATAAAGCCAGTCATGATGGTGCACACCTTTAATCCCAGCACTCAGAAGGCAGAGGCAGGCAGATCTCTGTGAGTTCAAGCCAACCTGGTCTAACTAGTTAAGCCAGTGAGGCCTACATAATGATACCTTGGGTAAATAATTGTTTTAAAGATTTACTATTGTGTGTGTGTGCTTTGTTTGCCTGTCTGTGTTAAGATGTCTGCAGGTGAGTGCTGCTTCTTGGAGGCTGGAGGTGCCAGATACCTAGAGCTGGAGTTACAGGTGGGTGGGTGCCACCTGAAGTGGGTGCTGGAAACAAACTCAGGTCCTCTGGAAAAGCAGAGGTAATGGTACATTTCTGCAGCCCCCCATAAATAATTTTTTAAAATAAATAAAATTAGCCTGGCAGTGGTGGTGTACTCCTTTAATCCCAGCACTCAAGAGGCAGAGTCAGGCGGATCTCCGGGTCTCCGTGAGTTCAAGGCCAGCCTGGTCTACAAGAGCTAGTTCCAGGACAGTCAGAACAGTTACACAGAGAAACCCTGTCTTGAAAAACCAAAATAAGTAAGATATAGAGTGCTAATCTCTGTCCTACACACACATCTACTATATATGTATGTATATATGTATATGTACACACACATGCACATATTTATAATGAATATATTGAAATCAAATCTCAGGGTATTAGTATTAGATTGAACATTTAAAAATGATTTAGTCAGAGTCAATAAAGATGATGAAATGAAGAACGGTTGTTGGTGACTGAGGCTTAGTGTGCTCAGTGGCCCTTTCAGTTAAGTACACCTTCCACTTTAGAGTGAATCTGTTTGGCAAGTGTTTTTATTTGTTCAGTTTTTAATTGAATTTAACCATTAGAAGTACCCTAGATCACTGACTGACAGCCAAACATTACAAAACTAACATCACAAGTGTTTCTCTGAGCAATGAAACATCACTACAAAGTGAGTAAGGTCCCTGCCACGAAGGCTGAAAACCTGAGTTTCACTGCTGGACTCTAATTCACATGGTGCAAGATGAGAACTAGGAACTGATGCCTGCAAGTTGTTCTCTGCCCTACACACATGTGCACATGAGAGAGAGACAGAGAGAGAGAGAGACAGAGAGAGAGAGAGAGAGAGAGAGAGAGAGAGAGAGAGAGAGAGAGAATGAGTCCCAGAAGATTAGAGAATACCATTCTGTTCAGAGGACAAGAACAAAAATCTCAGAAGTATAACCCAAGCATTCAATTATCACCCATCTGTATGTAACTGAGTCCCTACTTTGTCTCTATCACAAACTACTCCTGAGCTCTGAAGCTAAATGCTAACTGCTTACTGAACACATATCCAGGACCAGATGTGTCAATTGTACTAAGGTCAGGAGTTCAAGATCATTCTCCACAACATAGAAAGTTTAAGGCCAGCCTGGGATATAGGTGACCCAGTCTCAAAAAAAGAACTAGAGATGTATCTTGGTTAGTGGAGAGCTTGCACTGCAAGCATGAAGCCCTGGATTCCATCCCTGGTATACATGAACTAGGCACAATGGAGGAGTCCTGCAATCCTAGCACTCAGAAGACAGAAGCAGACCGATCAGAAATCCAGAGTCATTCTCAGTGACCTAGAATTGAATTCGAATCTAGTCTGCTCTACAATAAACTCTGTCTCAAAACATAAAGATAATAACCTATAATTACTAATAATAGTAACCTATACTGGTTAAAAATGAAGGAAATGGAATTTTTTTAGTTTCTCCCCATAGCCTCCCATTTGGTGGTGGAAACCCATGTTTTTCCCTGGGAATTTTATAGGGATTAAGAACACCTCAGTAGAGCAGCATCGAAGTGGTACTGTGAGGCTTACCAATCACTGAAGGGTCTCTTAAGGCTCTTCTGGAGCATTCGCTCTCATAGTGCCCCCTTGGGACTCAACCACTAGCTGTGAGACTGGGTGTTCAAGTCGTCAGTCCCATGTGGGACTGATAAATAAGTCATCTTGCTGGAATCAGATCCCTGGTAATTCAGCTAGTCCATCCCAGCCAGTAGAATTGTTCCCAGTTGTGATTTAAAAGTAAAATGTCCGCCATTGGCTCATTTGTTTGATGGCTTGGTCTGCAGTTGGCACTGTTTGGGAAGATTGTGGAACCTTGAGTAGATAGAGCCTTCCTCAATGAAGTAGGAGACTGGGGAGAAACCTTGAGGTTTTATAGCCAACCTCCACATTCTGCTCATTCTCTATTTCCTGACTGAATGCATTGTGACCAGCTAGCCTCCTGCTACAGACTGTGTCTCCTTGAACCGTAAGCCAGAATAAACTCTCCTTCCCTTGAGTGAATCTCGTTGGGTACTTTTATCACAAAAAAACATGAAACTACCAGACCAGCCAACCGACTGAGACCCATCCTGAAACAGAGATATGCCATCTTCACAGAGCCTTGTTTAAAGTCCTGACCCGCAAAAATATCTACGAATAATGAAGTGACTGTTGTTTTATGCCTCTAATTTTGAGGTGAAACGAGATAGGTAACTAGAAGGTAGATATTTTCAGAAATCTTTAAGACCGTATATTAATGTCTTTGTTTTGAAGACAATGCTGAAATATGTGGGAAGAAGTGTTATAAATATGCTTATTAGTCACTAGTCACAAAGTATCTGACAGCAACTGAGGAATGAAGGAAGGAAGGATTTGCCTTGGCTTGTACTCCAGGTGTGTCTATCATGGCAGGAAAGCCTAGTGGGCAGAGTGTGAAGCATCTGTTCACAGTGCATCACAATCAAAAGCAAAGAATGAGTGCTGCTCATCTGGCTTCCTCTTTTCATCCATGGACAACTGGCTTTACTGCAAGGATAGGAAGATTACTGCAGGTTTCAGGACAGCCAGGACTATATAGAAAGACCTTGTTACAAAAGAAGAAAAAGAAAGAAAAACACCCCCAGCCAGGGTTTCTCTGTGTAACCCTGGCTGTCCTAGGATGAGCTCTGTATACCAGGCTGGTCTGGAACTCAAGAGGTCTGCCTACCTCTGCTTCCCAGGTGCTGGGATTAAAGGTGTGGCCCAACAAAAAAAAAGAAAAAAAATTAAAGATTTGCTGGTTTAAGTCCTTAACTGAGTGTGGTTGTATAAGTCAGCTGGAACTGCCATGCATAGTAGATATTTACTTATCACAGTCTAGAGGCTACACATCTAAAGTTCCAGGCAGTTTAATCTCTAGTAAGGACTCTCTTCGTTGTCTGTGAACATCCCCTGTCTAGAGGTGTCCTCACATAGCAAAGAAAGACAGTAGTGGAGAGTTGTTTGGTATCTAATAACAATTGAGGACACTAACCTTACTTGTTGGGGCCACCAGCTTATGACCTCATGTAACCTTAATTACTTTCTTGCTGTGAAGATGCCCATGCTCAGGATCATGACTTCAGTGTTTCCGTTTGAGAAGGCAGACATGCATCTGTAACAGTAGTTGGCGTCACCCCATCTTCAGTGCACATAGGGCCACACTTGGCTTTACCCAACCCCCTGCCTACTCATCCTCGCTTAAGCTAAACTTTTGTATGGATCAAGTTGTAATAGGAAGAAATGCAATCAGCTAGTCAGTGAAATGACTTCTCAGATTGTAATGATGTATCACTTTTTACTTGTTAACAACCAAAACAATAATTTTGGTCAGCAGCAAGACAGTCTCAAAGTTGTCTGGTCAGTATATGTGGCTCAGAATCTTCTTTCTGGAAAGCAGTTTATGGCAGAATGTTTTAAGAGACCAAAATGTTTAGACTGTTGACCCAATATATGTAATCACAGACTCTGTCTGTGGTAGCCAGCCTCCAAGATCCTCAGTGAGCCCACCCCCTAGTATTCCCATACTTTCCTTCCCAAGATGGGGATGTAAAGGCAAGCGTTTACCCATGAGTCACTCCCTTTGGAAAGCCAGTTCTCATATCATGTGAAGAGTCTTACATAGTGGCCCATGTGGCAAAGAACTAAAGCTTCCTGCCAGGAACCCCTGGAGTGGGCTCAGGACCATGTATCAGCTTCCATCACCACTGGGTAGTCAGGGTCTCTCACTGAACCCAGAGTTCGCTGCTTCAGCTAGACTAGCTGAACCGTGAGCTCCCAGGACCCACCTGTCCCTGCCCTTCTTTCCCACCTCAGGTCATCCTGCTTGCACAGCCACCACTTTGCCCACCTGGCATTTTTCCCCAGCACTTAGAAATACTTTTGAAGAGTTTTGGTGATATACATTTGTCACAACTTTCCAGTTGCTTTTTTTTCTTTTGGTTTTTCAAGACAGGGTTTCTCTGTGGCTTTGGTGCTTGTCCTGGAACTAGCTCTTGTAGACCAGGCTGGCCTCGAACTCACAAAGATCCACCTGTCTTTGCCTTCCATGTACTAGGGTTAAAGGCCACCACCGCCTGGCTTCCAGTTGCTTTTTAAATGATTTACATGAATGGGAAACTTTACTGTCTCTTGTGTGACTTGGCTATAAATCAAAACATATGATTTTGTCCTATTAGATGTGGCTTCTTACCCCCCTCTTCCTCCTCCCCCCCCCGGCATATTGTCTCATGATTCCTGAACACATACTCATTACAGACCCCTTTAATGCGCTGGAGTGTTACTGCTAAACTTAATATATAAGGTTAATTGCCTTTTTTCAATATATTGATGACATGCATCATTTACTCTTACACATGACCTACTTTTTACCTAGAAGATATTAAGTGAGCTGGAGAGATGGCTCAGCAGGAAAGAGCACTTGATACTTGTTCAGAAGACCCTGGTTCAATTCCCAGCACCCACACTGTGGCTCACAGCTGTATATAAGTCCAGTTCCAGGGGATTTGATACCTTCTTCTAGCCTCTGTAGATACAGGCATGTTTGTAGTATACAGACATGCATGCAAAACAAAAGACTAATACATATAAAAATTTCAAATTGAAAAATATATTAAGTGTGTATATATTTCTATGTTAAGCAAAATAGAATCGAATTACTGTATATCTGAGGATTATCTCCTTTTTTAAAAGATTTATTTATCCATTTATTGTGTATACAGTATTCTGCCTGCATGTACATATGCAGGACAGAAGAGGGCACCAGATCTCATTACAGATGGTTGTGAGCCACCATGTGGTGGCTGGGAATTGAACTCAAGACCACTGGAAGAACAGCCAGTGGTGCTCTTAACCACTGAGCCATCTCTCCAGCCCCCTGAGGATTATCTCTACCACTTACTTGTGCCTGGTCTTGCTCAAAATATGTTTTTGAACTTCCTTACCTGTTAAGTAATTACAAATTATGATATTTCAAACTTGGGGTGGAAAGTAACATGTTAAATAATACAGAAGTGTTATCATTGTGTTCTTAGCCAGCAGGACAAATGAGGCTCCCTTCATCTCCTTGCTTCCTCCTAGTCCTGAACTTCAGAAAGTTGGGAAGTTTTCCTTTATTTGTCTCATATTCGTCTTTAAGATTTTATTTATTTTAATTTTAATTATTTATATGTGGCAAAGCACACATGAATATGGTGCCTACAAATTCCAGAAGGCATCAGATCCCTGGAGCTGGAGTGACAAGCAGTTGCGGGCACATGACCAGGGTGCTAAGGTCCAATGGTTGAGTCATCCCTCCAGCCCTTACTCTATTTTAAAAGTGCGCTAGGCACGATAACCACAGCTATAATCCCAGCACTCAGAAACTCAAGGCCAGCCTCTGCTTTGTGGTGGATTCCAGGCTAGACTACATGAGATCCTCCCCGCCCCCAATCCCAGGGGGGGTAAAAATTCAAAAGAAGTAATTTAAGCATTAAAATGTGGTATTACAGGAATCTAGTCACTTATCCTACCCATATTTAGGTTGTATTTATAAAAACAGTGGCCCAGAATCTAGCACAAAACTGAAGCGTCTGTGTGCGGAGTGGGGTGTGAGGGCACATTTGGAGATGCATATACTCCTTCCTAACACATGCTTCTAGCTGAGCACATCTCCAGCCTTTGCCTACTGTCAAACATTCTTTCATCTCCACAGATGGTCAGCTTCTGAGTGTCTAAAACTCCTGATCAAAATAGTTTGTCCCAACAGATTCTGGCATCTCCCAGCCCCAGTAGGTTTGTGTTTGTTCAGTGACCATGGACCTAACCTTGAAGCCCCCACAGCCATGGTAACAAATGGTCTCCCATGAATAGACACAAATGTTTTGCCACATGAGCAAAGCATCTCACACACAAAAAGTGAGAAAGAATCAGGTTCTTAATAACACGCCAGTGTCCACAGCCATACCACCCCGGTTGTCCAAATACTCTTGTGAATATACCACCAGTGTTGCTATCTCAGGCAACATCAACCTACCGTCTGTTATTTCAAACAGCTTTACCCAAGTAAAATAAATCATGAGCTAGAGAGCAAAGTTACAGTAGTCTAAATTAAGATACCTTTGACAGTTATTCAATATGCATAATGGCATAATTACATATTATTCCCTCCTAAAATAAATCCCATCAAAAGTAAATATTCACTGAGTATATCATCTTTTCATATATAATAAATCTTCAGTAAAATCTTCATGTAGGGCCAGGCATGATACTACTCCCCTTTAATCCCGGCATTTGAGAGGCAGAAGCAAGCTGTCCTCTATGAGTTCTAGGACACCAAGTCCATATTGACCCTGACTCAAACAAACGAATAAATACATAAATATACAAACAAGCTTCATATAAGACTAAGTGTATAAGGCCTAGAATCCCAGCACTTAGGATGCTAAAGAAGAGAATAACAATTACAAGGCCACCCTAGACTATATAGTGAGACTTTGTGTCAACACACACACACACACACACACACACACACACAAGCTGAGCCACACACAAGCTGAGGATATAACTCACTGATAGCATGTTTACCCAGCCTGCTGGAAGTCCTTGGTTCAATCCCTATACCACAAAAGGAAAAAGCAAACTTTCTGTAGTGGGGTATGGTGGCATACATTTATATTCCAGCACTTGGGGTAGGTGCAAGACGATCCAGAGTTCAAGGTCATCCTTGAAAGTACAAAGTTGAGGGCCAGGCTAGCCTACATGTAACCCTGCTCAAAATAAATGAGGCTGCATGTGTAAAATTCTCAAAGAATCAATTTAAAATGTTTTTTTAACCCTCTACATATTGTGCCACAATGAGTATGTATGATCTCTTTCTTCTTCTGACTACATTCAGCCACTTCACACCCATTTTGTATATCTGATGTTTAAAGAGAATGAATGTTTAGATGTGGCCATCATATCAGTTTTCTTGACATTTTAAAATTATACATTAATTTTCCTAGAGCATATTTTCTTAGTATATACGTGACAATCTGGTAGAAATGAATAGAAGAATTTTCCCTCATTAATAACCAAGTTCATAATAAGTAATAACTTGATGTTCAGGGAATAACATTTCTGATTAACTTAGGAGCAGAGTTATTAACTTATGGTCCAATTAAGTTATGGCAGTAGATTTCAGGGGACCATAAATTAATTGTTTCTGGTTATCTGAATAATCTTTATCAGAGATTGTATGTTCCATGAATAATTTAAAAATATAAAAGTGATGAATAATAAAGAGTCTAAATCCCAGTAAGACGTACATAATGAACAGAACTGAACCTTTGGTGGTTTCAGGTCCTGCAGTTAGCCTTTTCATATACACAATTACAAATACACATATACAATAATATACAATTAAATTATTGTATAATTTTAAAATGCTAGCCTCATCTAATGTGTGTTGAAAGCTTTGTCTTCTGTATCCATATGTTTTTTTCTTTCTATCCCTGGATTATGAACTTCTTGAGGATAAGCTGCTTATCAGTCTTCATATCTAAATTGCTTTGCAGAGATCTGGCCCACGATGCATAAATGAATGTTGCACCAACAACCAAAAAGTTAATGAAGAGTCATAATTAAGTCATTTTTAAATAACTTTTTTATGTATGTGCCTACATGTATGCATGTGCATGACATGTGTACCTGGTCCCATGGAGATCAGAAAATGGCATCAGGTTCCCTCTGGAGTTACAGACATTTGTGAGCTGCCATGTGAGTGCTGAGCCAGGTACTGCAAGAGCAACAAATGTTCCTAACTACTCCATCATTTCTCCTCAGTTAGCATCCTTTCTTGAGGTTCATCCCTGGCATACCATGTACCAGTAGTTCAATTTTAATGTATTGTCCCATTAGCTTTTAAAATTAAAATGAACACTGAACTACATACTGATAACCAGTAATATATTCACTTAACTAAAAGTTATTAAAAATTAAATGATACCTAAATGATTAAAAAATACAAAATTTACTAGGAGTGACCTATGGCCAAATGTCAGAGAAACAGCTATTTAATCACTCACCCAATTCAGAGAATTTAGCACTGTATCAAACTGCAGCTAGGTAATGTTTTCTAAAAGAAGCAAATATTTTTGGGAATATTTGAGAATATTCTTCAAAGTATATTTGTACTGGATATATTCAGTTTAGTAGACAGAACGTTTAAGAAAATAATCCCTTTGAAGAGAATAATATTTCAAAATTTCTACAAATATAAAAGTAGTATTCAAGAAATAACTAAGTCGCATAGATATTTTGGGTAAGAATTGAGCCAAGGAGGTATTGCTTATTACCGTAAAAGGGAAAGTTAACTGCTATGATTTAGAGTTTATAGATTGTCTGAATATATGAGAGACACTAATGGATAATTATTTTGATTATTTATTTCAACCAAGGTAGGAAGGACAAAGGAAACAGAAAGAGGATAGAAATACCAAAGATGGGGAAAAGGTTTGATAAATACATATTATATACCTCACATGCTATCGTAGGTGCTTGTATGTCCCCTAGGATTTGTGTCCGTGGGTCACTTGAGGACGACTGCTGTCCTTGCTTTCATGGAGCTTATACTCTGAGGAAGGAGAAAGACAAACCCTTCACCAAAGGAGCGTATGAGACATCTGCCATGGTCAAAGAAACGGTGTTTAAAGCAGAGGAAGGGGCTAGGAGGTGGTGGGAAGAGAAGTAGATTGCTGGTTAAAGGGAACTTGAGTGTTGAGCAGGATCAGAAAGCGGTGAGGGATCTAGCCATGCACACATCCTACAGGCCAGTTTGATTATGGATTCTGTTTTTAAACAAATGTCACTGTGGCAGCTAGATGATCAGGGACTGTGACCTTCTACTGGTTCCACTGTACATGTGTGTAATGCATAAAATGACTTATAGGTGCGTAATTCCTAGGTCATGAAGCAAATGTATTAGTAATTTTGATAGAAATACCAAAATTTCCATCTTCTTTCCCCTTCCACCAGCCAGTGTGAGAGGCCACAAAATCAAGAGGCGACAAAATGCGTGCCTTATGGAGACTTTAGGGAAATCCATGCCCTTGCCTGTCCTAGTTTTGGGGTTATTGTTGTTAGTGTTGTTTGTTTTTCAAGACTGTGTTTCTCTGGGTAGCCTTGACTGTCCTGAAACTCACTCTGTAGACAAGACTGGCCTTGAACTCAGAGATTTGCTTGGCTCATAGTGCTGTCTCACATGAACCAACATCTCTCATTTTTCCAACCCTGATTCTGGTGCCTCACTTACCAGGACATGTGAAAAGTGCATGATTGTGCATAAGACAGGAGAATCAAGAGCTCAAATCATCTCAGCTTCATAGTAAGCTCAAGGTCTAAGCTACCTGAGACCCTGCCTCAAACAGAGAGATAAAGACCCTGTGGTTTCATACTACCCAGTCAGTTAATCCTCTGTCTCACAACCCTAAATTCCATCTGACGGTTAAAACCTAGTTCCTGTGCAAGGTAACATGCAAGGTTCCAGGGATTAGGAGGTCTACTTACATGTGAGGGGAAACGCAGATCAGATTTCACTTTTCTCCAAGTAGTTCTTTCTAGTAAATGGTACATTTCCTGGAAAGACCAACTCAACTTCTCCATAAAATATAGTAACTTTTGCATATACATGTTTTTATTTTTTAATTATTTTTTTATGTATAGATACATGTATAGATACTCACGTGGATCTGTATGTATAGATAACAGCTCTTCTGCAAGCGCTGGAAGTGCTCTGTGGAGCGATCCCTTCAGCCCCAGTTTTCATTTTTTGTGTTTTGATTACTGAGTCTTGGTAGCACCACTTTATCAGGTGGGGCTAGGTAAAATTCAGTGTTCCTGTTTGCCTACCCCACTCCATACTCACATAAATAAAGTACATGACCTTCTGTTTTCAAGATTTTTCTTGATATTCTCCTCCTTCCCTCCTTCCTTGTACTCCTACCTATACCCTCTGTGGTGGTTTGAATAAGAATGGCCTCCGCATGCTCATATATTTGAATGCGTAGTCACCAGAGAATGGAACTGTTGAAAAGGACTAGAAGGATTAGGAGGTGTGGCCTAATCAGAGGAGCAAATGTGTTGCTGGGGTTGGGCTTTGAAGTTTCAAAGGCCTTTTGCTAGGTCCAGCATCTCTCCCTCTCTTCAACTGCTGCAGATGGATCAGGATGTTAAAGCTCCCTAGAGCTCTAGTGCTCCAGCACCATGTCTGGCTGTTGTTTCCTATCATCATGATCATGTATTAGTAGTCTAAAACTGTACACAAGCTGCCAATTGAACACTTACTTTCAGCCGGGCGGTGGTGGCACTCGCCTTTAATCCCAGCGCTTGGGAGACAGAGGCAGGCAGATCTCAGTGAGTTCAAAATCAGCCTGGTCTACAAAGCAAGTTCCAGGACAGTCAGGACTGTTACACAGAGAACCTATGTCACAAGAAAAAAAAAGAAGGAAGGAAACACTTTCTTTCGTAAGTCTTGGCTTGGTTTGACTTGGTCATGGTGTCTCTTCATAGCAATAGAACAGTGAATGAGACCTCCTTCCTTCCTTCCTTCCTTCCTTCCTTCCTTCCTTCCTTCCTTCCTTCCTTCCTTCTTTCCT
>LOEQ01003106.1:183632-197730 GCA_001685075.1 Bramus lutescens | reverse complement strand
TCCTTCCTTCCTTCCTTCCTTCCTTCTTTCCTTCCTTCCTTCCTTCCTTCCTTTTTTGGGGGGCGAGGGGAAGCTTCAAAACAGGGTTTCTCTCTAGCTTTGGAGCCTGTCCTGGAACTAGCTCTTGTAGACCAGGCTGACCTCACAGAGCTCTGCCTGCCTCTGCCTCCTGAGTGCTGGGATTAAAGGCATCGGCTACTACCACCTTGCCCTTCCTTCCTTTTGAAAACAGGGTTTGTCTTGGTTCACAGTCTGAGGATGAGCTGCTAGTTACATGGCACTGTTCCTCTTCTTTTGGACATTTAGAATCCACTTGCCTGTTTTCAGGACGGGATGGTGCCTTTGCCGGCACTGGTCTAGCCTTCGCTCTCTTGAACTTGCTGCATCCTTACATTCTCCCTCTCACCTTCATCCTGTCAGGAGCAAATGTAGTCATAGCCTTTAGTTGGTTTATTATTTGGACTTGATGTTTGAAACAGTCTCATGTGGTCCAGGTTGGCCTTGAACTCTTGATTCTTCTGCCTTCACAGGTGTGTGACAGTGTACTCAGCTCTAGTTTTTTTTTAATTTATGTGTATATAGTAGAATAAAAGACCTTGTCTATAACACTTTCTGATTGGTTTTATAGTTGATTATGTCAATTATTAATTGTGTCCTCTGCTCCTATAATTAATAATCTTCTTTGTAGTAAGTTTTCCCTGTTTACACTGTCTTCTTTATGCCCTTACTATTTTCACCTAAGTTGGATGCAATAGGATCATCATTTTTCAGAACGCTCAGTGACATTCAAGAACTGATAGCGCATATAAGCAGGAGTCAATTTAGACGTCTAAATTCCTGTGTGTTTGTTTTAAATGGTAGTGTATATTTTATAGAAGTTCTCAAGCTCAAATTTTTAAAAAGTGCTTTACCATTTCCTTCACCTTTTCTTCATTTCCGCAGTGAAACAGTCACCCAGTGCACTGCTCCTGGTGGCTAGAGCCGAGGCTCAGCTGCTTCCATTCCCACTTGTTCCAGAAGCAGCAGTGTTTGGAGTTGTTCCTTACAATGTTGTTGTTTTTCCTAAAACAGGGTAGCTCTAGCTAGCCTGGAATTTACAGGTTGCCTTAGCCTCTCAGTTACTGAGATTGCTACTGTATACCTCTAGACCTGCCTGGCTCTTGAGGCTTTTATCCTTCAAAAACACAGTTCAGTTTATCTAAAGCCTTTTCATCTTGGCCTTATTACATTTTTAGGAACACTCTATCACAGATGATATTGGAATGTCGACTTGGAAGGAGCAGACTTTTCTGTCCCATTGTGCCTTGCTAGCGAAAAGCTGCCAGGCTGCAATGGAATTGGCAAAGCACGGTGCTGAGGTCCAGGACATGGCATTTCAGTATGGGAAGCACATGGCCATGAGTCATAAGGTATTTGTATACCCTAAGTTCTGCATACTGAAATATGATAAATATGATAAGTGCCAGAAAACTGCTGGCATTTGATAAGCTGCTTTTATATCTTGAAAAATGCTTATTGTGTGTGAAAATATGTCAGTCAGAGAGAGTGGTGGTTATATAAGCAGTATAATTGGCAAATTCTATGTAATTTTGATGTTTATGTATTCTTACTACCTGAAAGAATTCTTGAAGTAACTCCTTAAAATTATTAAATAACATGAAGTATTATTTCTTTGCAGTGTGCACTATTTTTTTATTTTTGCTATAGTTCCCTCATAAATAATTATGTTAAACAAATTGTGAAAAGTTCATAAAAATTGTACTGAATAAAATTGAAAGCTTTAATTTTAATATGTGATTTAAGTTTTTGTCAAAACTGGAGCATAGATTTATTAAGAAAAAGTAAGAGCACTCCCAAGAGTAGGAGAACCTAGAAGGGAGGAATACCATTCTTTTCAAAGATGAATGAGATATAAAATTTTACTAAACCTGCTGCACTTTGGTTGCTTTCATCTAACTTTACATTTTCAGTTACCTAGAGCAGCCAGAATTACATAATAGAAAGACTCAGTCTCAAAAAAAATACTCCCAAAAATTGCAGTTACATGCTTTCAATTGTTACTTAGCTCATACAATGCAAGAATACATGCATGTTTGTGTGTACGTATGCATGTCTATGTGTCTGTGTATGTATTGTGTGTGTGTGTGTGTTTGTATATGTGTTATATGTGTATGTAATTCCAGGATAAATTTTTCACATTTCATTGAAACTTGGATTCCTTTATAAACTAGTTGTATTTATTATGTGTTTATTTAAGTCTCTACATTTAACTGAAAGAAGATGGGGCTGAGGATGTAGCTTGATGGCAATGCTAAGTCATCCAGAGTGTTGGTACTCATTAAATCCTATTACAATGCATGGAAACACTGGAACTGGTATCCTGAATCGATACATTGTACTCATGTAGCTCCTCTAACTGCTCCTTCTAGATAAATTCTGACCTTCAGCCTTTTATTAAAAACAAGACCAGTGACTCTAAGACTTTTGACCTAAACTCAGCACCTGTAGTCTTACATCAGGAGTTTCTTGGAAGAGATTTGTGGATTAAGCAGATTGGTGAGGTAAGTTGAAATCACTCATATTTTTGATACCCTTGGTATGTAGTTGATCTTAGAGCACAATACCTAGTACATGGTGGAAGCCTGTTTTCTTTGCAGGTGGTTTCTGTATAACCTACATGTTTAAGAGGTAAAACACTGGTCCTAACCTGGAGGCCACACTGGCGTGTTATCTTTGGTCCTAGTGCATAGATACCACAGCATAGCACTAGTGCCTGTTGTGAATGCTAATTAACTTTGGGAGTTTTCCTAGCGGCTTCAGAAATTGGGCATGGTAGTACTACCACCCTTTAACTGACGGTAGTTTCCCATCTGTGGACTCCAGTGCACACTGCACAATAGCAGAAGCTCCGTCTGTCGGTTCATTGGGTTATTTTAAAACAAGCTTGGGCCTTGAACACCCATTCTGAGACATTATCAAAGCCAGGAAGGTGGGGGAGTGTGGTAGAGTGGGAAGAATGAAGGGATGTGGACTGGGGATGGCACAGTAGAGGGGCTATTTGGTTTCTCTTAGTACAGAAACTCTGGTTAAAAAAACAGCATCCTGCCTTTGCATCCAGAGTTTCCTGGGATTTATTTAACTAAATGGCTGTAGCTGGCATTGTTATACTGAGTCTGTAGATGTAGGAAGGGTGACAAGCGCAGCTGAGGGTGTGAATACAGGGGTGGCAGCCTTACAACAGAGCACCTCAGTGAGGATCTGTGTTCTAAAAGCAGAATTTTCCCTCTCCTAATCCTCCTCATGTAATGACTCTCGAAATGCTAGCAGCCAGCTTAAAATCCCTCATATTCACCAGAGAAAACTGGAAGAGTTCATTCTTAGGGAACTGTCAAACCCCAAAGAAAGGACTGGCGAGGGTGGAGGGTCAGTTCAGGGACCACTCAGTAAACATTCCATATCCATGAACAGTCACCTCCAGTGACCAGCCTCAGCATGCCCCATGACTAGCCGCCGCCTCACCCTGGAGAAGAATATAGAACAGAGGACTACAGGGCATGAAGAAAACACCCCACCATTAAAGGCAGTCTAAACCAAACTGACAAAAGGGAACTTAGAGGAAACAGAGACAATGTGAGGACAACTTAGACACACTATTATAGTACCTTAGCACAATATTAAACCCAAGAAACTGACCAGGTAGTATATGAGAAAGGACAAATCTTGAACAAGAAATTGGATTATAAAACATAGAAATATTACAGATTTGCTTAATAAGAAGCTTGTGGGGTTGGAGACATAGCTCGATGGATAGGAGCACTTGTTGCTCTTTAGAGGACTCGGGTTCAGTTCCTTTCACCCACTTGGCAGCTTACAACTGTCTGTAACTCTAGTTGCAGAGGATCTGATGCCTTCTTCTGGCCTCTGGGGTCACCAGTCACGCTTGTAATACACAGCTATACATGCAAAGAAGTACTCATATAGAAAATAAAAATTAATTAAAAGTAAAAACAAGTTTAGAATAGGCAAATAAGCAGCTGGGCATGGAGACCTGTCCCTATGTTCCCTGTGCTCATTAGGATGTGGAATGAACATTGTAAACTCAAGATCTACAGAGTGTCATGAAACTTACCTTCCCTATCCTTATTCCTGAGAGAATGGAATATATTCTGTCAAAGACAAGGAGACCGGGCTGAAGACACAGCTCAGTGGTATGTGCAAAGCCCTGGATTCGGCCTCAGCATCATTAAAATAAAAAGAAAAGTCTCAAAAGTTGGTGATTAGACACAGACATAAACAATAATAAGGCCTATAATAGCAGCATGTACCATATGTCAAGTTTTGTTCCAATTAAGAGTCTGAGGCACAGAGAGATTAAGTAACTATTGAAGTTATCATACAGCAACCAAGTAGTATATCCAGTATTCAAACCCAAGCAGATCCGCTGCAGGGTCAGTCCAAATCCCTCAGTAGCATGCTTCCCTATGTGTCATGCTAGCAAGCCTTAGACTCATAGCTATACATGCAAGCATCACTGAGACAAGAGGACAAATAGCTCCAGGAGGAATTCCTCTCTTTTCTCTCTTTTTTAAAGTGTGTGTGTGTGTGTGTGTGTGTGTGTTCATGTGTGTGAGAGTGTTTGTGTATGTCATTGACAGTGCACACATGGCACAGCCGTGACGTGTGCCATTTGACATATGGATGTCAAACGGCAACCTCAGATGTGAGTCCTTGCTCACAATATGTTTTGAGGTAGGCCCGTTTGTTCACCCATGAGCTCCTAGGGACTCTCCTGTCTCTGCCTCCCATCTTCCTGTAGGAGCACTGGGATAAAAGATTACATTCCTGCATCTATCTTTTTTGGGGATCCAAGCTGCAGCCCTCATGCTTGCTGAGTCATCTGCTCTACCCCCAGGAAAAGTATCTCTAAGAGTAAAAACTGGAATTAATAAGTTACCTAATATGCTTGATCATATTGAGAATTACAGATGGTCAGGCAAGATGGTTCACACCTGTAGCCCCCAGCATTTGTGAGGAGAGCAGGAGGATTAGGAGTTCAAGGTTATTTCTCAGCTACATTATCCAGTTTGAGACCAGCCTGGACTACACGAGACCCTGTCTGAAAAAAAATTAAATTTGGGGGTTAGAAAGATGACCCAGTGCTTCGGGGCACTTGCTGCTGTTGCAGAGACCCAGTTCAGTTCCCAGCACCCACATGGGCCCTCATAACCATCTAGTATATGTGTCCAGCCAGGCAGTGGTGGCACACCCCTTTAAACCCAGCACTCTGGAGGCAGAGGCGGGGTATCTCTGTGAGTTTAAGACCATCCTGGTCTATAGAGCAAGTTCCAGGACAACCAGGGCTACACGGAGAAACCCTGTCTCAAAGACTCTCCTCCCCCAAAAAAGAGTGTCCATGAAATTGAATGGCGTACTTTGCCAAACCTGGAATCCCAGTTCCTGAGAAGACTGAAGCAGACAGATCCCCAGGTTCAAGACCTGGCTGAATTACAGAATGAATTCAAAGCCAAGCTGAGCAATTTAATGAGGCCATATTTCAAAATAAAAAGTAAAAATTAGAAGAGATAGAGGTGAGTTTGGTTTTAAAGTGCTGGCTAGCATGTGTGAGACCCTCGGTTCAATCCCCAGAATTACACGATAATAAATAAAACAGCCACACATGGAATAAAATGAAGCAATTATTGGCCTATCTGCAGAGAAAAATTAAAAATGCATAAGAAAGGAAATGTAATCACAATGTTCCATATGGCTTAGAGACTAATATTTATATAGCATAAAAATTTAAGTCCTGAATATTTTATAAGAAATGGATTTTGTTTATGAAATGATGCAAATATATTTAGAGTTAGGAAACATTTTCAATTTTTATTCAAAAATTATTAACCAAAATTGTAAAAGTAGATTCATTGAGCCAAAATGAGAAGAAAATGAAAAGCATTCGAGAGATATCATGCAAAGCTCCACAGGACCCACATGACGTAGAAATCTGCAGTCAGCCCGCACTGCACACTGGTCCCAGTCATGCTTGCCTTCCTCACCAATTTCTTACTCATGTTTGCCTTTCTCTTCTGACTTGTTGAGACTTAGCTCTGCCTTCAGGAGTTTGCTCTGGCCTTTGTCCAGCTTTAGCCTAGCGATAAGCGCCTTGCTCAGGTGAATACCTGCAGGGGCTATTGTGTAGGGGCCTGCTCCCCCTGCACTGCATATTAATGTCGTATTTCTCTATCTTTACCTGAACTCCCTTGCCATTAGCTGGCCTTTGCAGTGTCTTTGAACCACCTCAATCTCCTTGTCCTTACCAGTAGCCAGGGAGCAGGCGTATACTGCAGCAGTTCCCCAGGGAACAAGCGAAACACACATGGCCTTCCTGCACACTGAGGGGCTTTTGTGGGGCTTACCGCAGTCTGAAGTCACAAAGGGATGAACTTCACGAGCATCATCCAGCACCAGTTAGAATATGGACGAACCAAAAAGTATGATTGAATAGGAGAAAGATGTTTGAACATGTGAAAGATTTAAGTATTTCTCTCATGTATCAATGGATAATGTCTAAATTTTTAAAATCAGGAAAGAGCAATATTTGAAAATAGAAGAAAAGACTAAAGAGAAGGACTGAACCTTTTTTTTTTAAAGAGTTTTATACTGCATGACTTTTAAATACTATTCTCTTTATTTCTGTTTTAAAACTATAATTTAATTTCACTTCTAGATTTCAGTCATAAAAAAAACTTTCAGAGATGTGGGCAAAACATACTAAAATATTAATTGTAAAAGAAAGAAAATTAACATTGACCCATGTGAGATGGGTTTGGTGGCTTATGCCTGAAATCCCAGGGTAGAAGCAAGAGGTTCAGGAGTTCGTGGTCACCCCCAGCTTCATGGGACCCTGCCTCAAACAAACAAATGTATGAAAAGGCTGCGTGAAGTATGAGACAATGGACTGTCACACAGCTGACGTTGTATGTGAGGTTATTTTGACAGCTGAGCTGAATATATGTATGCAGATGGCACTACTAACTCTAATTGGGTTGCATTAGAATACATTGCAAATTTCCATTTTGGTTGAAAGATGCACTGAATAAGTTAAATGAAAGCCAGCAGCTCTCCCTTGGAGTTAGAGGTATTTATGAAGCCATAACATAGATATGGATTATGGGGAAAGCAAGTCAACACTCAGGGTTTTTGCAGACATGCATAGTTGTAAATCTACACAAGAGTGGTTCAGGAACACCCAAATATTGATGAAATGTCCTAAAACCTAAGTCTTTATCCCCATACTGATTTTAGGTTTAGAGGGAAATGATGTGGAAAAGCATGTCAAGTGGAGCTGGTGTGGAGGCTGGTGAGCACCGAGATGATGCAGTTTCCACCTCTGCCCCAGGGACCTTGAGGACACTTCTCAGTCCTCATCCCATGGGAAAGACTGGCTTTTTGTACATTCACAAGCTTTCCTGTCTGAGTTGTAAAGAAAGAATCCGCAATAAAGAGAAAGAGACTCACTCAAAGCAATTAGTTTCTGACTATGTGCAGACCTCGTTCTTCAGACTAAAAACTCTTTCCTTGAGTTTTCCTAGTCACCTAGATTGTAGTAACATGTTTGTGTGAACCTCATTAAGATAATGATCTGGTTCCATGAATAACTCAGAGATAGTACACACTATCTATGTAGCATAACTAAATCTCAAAGAGGGTTACTCGATAATCTCCAGTTTGTTCATGTGATTTACTCTTCCATTATTTCTGTGATCCAGTCTCCCACCAGTTTTGAATTTGACTGTAAGATCCTGAAGAAGAATAGCAAATTCACTTACTAATGACTCCTAACTCTGGCACTGGTACTTGGAGTAGTCACGCATTTGTCCAGAAGTGTCTGTGCATGGGCATGTATTTACATTTGGTTGTCTTTGGGTAACACTGTTGGTGACAGCCTGTTCTGTCAAATGGAGTCAAATTGGTAGAAGCAAGGTGCCCTTGGAGGATGGGAGTTAGGCCTGGCCTCAGACCACATTGTGTAACTGTAATCACATTCTCTCATACCCCTTTTATTGTTTTCTGTAAATTTGTGGCATTGAACAGGGTCATTTATAAACTATGTTTTACTTCTCAAATTAATCTGAAACATAGATTTCTTAAGAGATGCAATACAAGAAAAAGATACATCTCTATTTAAAACTTAAACCAGGACCAGTGAGACGATTCAACAGTAGAGACATCTGCAGACAGGCCTAGGGACCGGAAAGCCATCCTTGAGACATCAGGGTGGAAGGAAGAAGGCACTCCCCTCTGTTGTCTTCTCACCACCACACTTGATGTGCCCCCCCCCATAACAATTGAAATGTCAGGTGTGGTGGCACATGCCTTTCAGACCAGCACTCAGGAGGCAGAAGGAAATGGATCTCTGAGCTCAAAGCCAGCCTGGTCTACATAGTCCCGGTGAAGGCAGAGCTTCAGTGATGCCCTGTTTCAGAAGAGAAGGGGGCTGGTAGGGTGTCTGATGAGCTGAGAGCACTGTGGCTCTTGCCAAGGACCCCGCTCTGGTTCCCTCACCTCCATGATGATTCAGTGTCTGTGACTCCGGCTCCAGGGGGACCTGACACCCTTCAAACCTCTCTGCAGGCTTTAGTCACAAAGGGTGCACTCATCCACATACAATAAATAAAATCTAGAAGAAATTCTTTTGGAAAGAAAATCTTGTTCCTAATGTTGGAAGACCCATGTGATATCTCCTTACCACGTGTAAAGCTACTTTCTGCTCTGCTCTAGCAGATTGGTGTTGTAACTACTCTGATTTTCTGTGCAGAGAGAGAGGACTAGTGACCGGATGCACGCAAGCTCGCTTTCTCTTAGTGCCTGTTTGGCAGCGCTGTGAAGCTAGAACAGCACCTTACAATGTCGTCTCCGGCTCTGCTCCGCAAAGCATTCTGCAGCAGCTGTCTTGATTAGATACTGGGCTGTCAGCCCCTGAGCCCTGAGCATAGACACCCTTCCTCAGGAGACAGTCGGCAACGGAAACTGGGCCCCGTAACAGCTGGATAGCTGTTGAGCACTGTCTCCGTGCTAAATTCAACACATCCCTCACTACCTTAATTTTAAATTTAAATTTGTAGCTGCTGAAAAATAATGATCAGGTGAAAATGCAGTTAGTGAATGGGTGATTCACCTGGGGAGGTAAAGTCATTACTTGGTTTTCATTTCACTCTAATAAAAGAAGTGAATCCTTCGGAGAACCACAATGCCCTGACTCTCTCGGGGCGACCAGGGGCTATTGCAGGTCAGCGAGCTTTATTTTTAATGATCCCGCTAGTTTTCTGCTGCCATTATAAGTCACCTGAAGAAATAAGAATTATGATTATATTCTTGGCTGTGCCTGAAAGTACTGAAATGTCACTTAGGCTTGCCACATTCTGACACTGTCATAACCAGCCATAAAGTACCTTAAGCATATTACACATTGCTGTTTCTGAGCTGTAACTCACTTGTCCCTAGATAGCCTCTGTTGCTTTTCTTTTTTTCTGAGACAGGTTTTCTCTGTAGCTTTGGAGCCTGTCCTGGAACTAGCTCTGTAGACCAGGGTGGCTTCAAACTCACAGAGATCCACCTGCCTCTGCCTCCCAAGTGCTAGGATTAAAAGCTCACCACCACCACCCAACCACCTGTTACTTTTCATTCAAAAAAGATAGCAAAGACTACTACATAAGTCCACTGTGTAATGGAAAAATTAAAAATTGCTGCGAGATCCCAGGCAGCGGCAGGCAGCAGAAATGCTGTAGGTCCCCAAGCGGTGGTAGCGGGCCATGTGGGGGCAGCGGACCCTGNCCCTGAGAGCAGCCAGTCCCAGGCAGAGATGGCTGCCAGTCCTGAAACGGGGGAGAGGGTGAGGGAAAAGTGGGGAGAGGCAGAAGCTGCCTCTTTGAGAGAGGAGGGGGATAGGAGAGAATAAGGCTGCAAGCAGGAAGGAAGACCTGCCTGCCTCAGCGGATGGAAGGGAGTGGGCGTGGCTTGGCTCTTAAAGAGACAGAACAACCATTACACACTGTGCATAAAAATAATAGTTTCTTAATGAAAGAGATACACATTAGGAGTTCTCACAAATTGCATATGTGAAATTCTCCCAGTCATTTAAGATAGTTTGAATCATTTCTTGCTGGAGGGAGGAGTGTGTGTATGATTGATTGAGACAGGGTCTGATGGATCTCAGGCTACCTCCTGAAATGATCTTGAATTACTGATCATATTTGCCTCGGCTTCCCAAGTGCTGGATTAATTGATCAGACCATCATGCCTGCATTATTTTGAAGCATTTCTGAGAAAGTAATGTTGTGAGCATTTGAAAGAACTATTTGAGTGACCTTGGATTATGACTGGATATATTCTTAATTGAAATATTCCTTAAGTAATCCCACCATGGGCTAGAGATGCAGCTCTGTTGTTAGGGTACTTGCCTAACATGTACAAGACCCTGGGTTCAATCCCCAGCATCACATACAAATAGGCATGGTGGTGCACACCTGTAATCCTAGCACTCAGATAGGAAGACCACAAGTCAAAGGTCATCCTTAGCTAAATGGGTGTTTGAGGCCAGCTTGAGCTACTTGAGACCATCTCAAAACCACGTAAGTAAATTGTAATAAAAAAACAATCCCAGCATTTAGGAGATAGAGGGAGGCAGATTTGTAGTTAGATGCCAGCCTATGCTGCATATCAAGAATCTGCCTTGGACTAGAGAGGTGGCTCACAAGTTAAGAGCACTGACTGCTCTTCCAGAGGGCCCAGGTTCAATTCCTAGCACCCACATGGCAGTTTATAACCATTTACAACTCCAGTGCCTTCTTCTAGCTTCTGTGGGTGCCAGTCACACATATGGCACACAGACATACATGCAGCCAAAACATACATTCATACACATAAAATAAAAAATGGAAAGTATTTTTTAAAAAAGAAAAGACCCTGTCTCCAAACAAATGACCACAACTAGTGAACTAGTATCTGTGTGTGTGCGTGTGTTCATATGTTGTATTGTCAGAGAATAAAGTGACTGACTATAGAGGGTGCAGCAGTAATTTACCTAAAGGTTCTTTGTTTTAGGTGATAGGAGAAATGTACTGAGATTGTAATGTATAGATATGTGAGATTGATTATGAAGATGGGAATGGTTGCATTGATGGGATTGGAGGAGCAAGTTAAGAGACCAGTGAAGACACTTTGAGGGCCCTGTTGATGGTGGAAAGTCCAAAGCAGAGGATTGCCAATGAAAATGGGAAGTTAAGGGAGTTCAAAGAAAAATGCATCAGAGCTAAAACTATAAGCTGTGAAGACAATAGAAGAGCCTGCAGGTGTGAGGTGGGAGAGGCATAGACAACCAGGATGCCAAGGTTGGGTAATAGGAAGAGGAATGTAAATGGAAAAGCCAGTCTGTTAGATTCTCAACATAGTGCTCTTGAAGTGCACCTTCCAAGTTGATGGCCACTGTCTTGGGACCTTCTGCTGAACAAAACCACCTCTGTGGTTAGCCTGGTTTCTTGCTCATGGCTATTCTGAAGCAATAGTAGATTTTTGTTTGTTTGCTTTCTCCTGGCCAAACTGGGCAACTTTAAATTCATGTCTCCCCAAGATTCTCCAAAAGCACCAGAAATTAGGTTGCAAAGGATAATTAAGACCTCTAAACAGAGAGATTTATTAAATAAAAAAAAAGGCCCCTTCCTTCTCTTTTGAGAGCTGGTCTCCATGCTCTCCATTTGTGTATTGCTCCTTCATGTGCCAGCGGACCAGAGGAAGAAACGATGAAGAGCTGCTCCGGCCAGCATTGACATTTCCCTCCTGTTACAGGTCAGCTTTCCCAGATAAAAGGATGGTTCAATCCATTGTCCAGCAGTTCTGCTCTGACAATGACTTCCTTGTCAGATGCCTCCCATGCAGTTATTGATAGGCAAAAATGGTTGAGGCTGCATGGAGAGGCTTTCCCTAGGTTCGGCTGCTTTTCGAGCTTTGTAACTGGAAAGCCTGGCAGCAGGAAGCCTGGCTCTTATTAGCCAGAAAGCTGACTGCTCTAACTTCGTGGCTAGTGGATCTGGTCTGTTTCTGTCTCACACTGTATCCAGACCATTCTGGAGGAGGGTGGAGGTGTGCTTCCCCCTTGCTCTGTGCCCTCCGGACCTGTTTTTAAATATGCACTTCACTTTCCCTCTGGGTGCCTCTCAATGCAGATGCACAGGGACTTGGTTTTCAGGAAGATCTGTTTTCTCCATACAAGGCTGAGGCAGGAGGGTTGCCACAAGTTTGAGGTCAGCCTGTGCTACAAAATGAAGTCTTGTCTCAAAAAGCAAAACAAAACTGGGGGTGGGGGGCACGGTAGAGGGGAGAGGATGGGGAATAAGAACATGAGGGAATGGGGTGGTTGAGTTGGGAAAGGGACAGATGATGAACGGGTAACTACTGGCTGTAGGATTTCCTGCAGCAGACAGAGAGGGAGAGCAATGAAAGAGATATCTTGATAGAGGGAGCCATTATGGGGTTAGAGAGAAACCTGGTGCTAGGGAAATTCCCGGGAATCTATAAGATGCCTAGCAGTAGTCATTTAAGTGGGGGCCCACATGTGCAGTCAGAGAACAATGACCAGAACCTGGAAACAACCTAGATGCCCCTCAAGTGAAGAAGAATGGATAAAGTAAATGTGGTACATTTACACAATGGAATTTTAGCTCAACTGTGAAAAACAATGACATTATGAAATTTGCAGGCAAATGGATGGAACTAGAAAAAAAAAACATCCTGAGTAAAGTAACCCAGACTCAGAAAGACAAACACGGTGTGTACTCACTCCTAAGTGGATATGAGACATAAAGCAAAGGATAACCAGGCTACAATCCACAGCTCCAGAGAAGCCAGGACCCTAAGACAGATGCATGGATCACCCTGGAAAGGGAAATTAGATGAGATCTTTTAGGTAAACTGGCCTTCTCCTGTAATCGGATTGGTGACTACCTTAATTGTCATCATAGAACTTTCATCCAGCAACTGATGGAAGCAGATGCAGAGATGCACAGTCCAGCAGTGGGCCAAGCTCCTGGAGTCTAGTCAAAGAGAGGGATGAGGGATTATTTGAGCAAGGAGGTGGGGGGTCAAGATCATGATGGGGAAAAACACCAAGACATCTGACCTGAGCTCATGGGAGCTCATGAACTCTGGATCGACAGCTGGGGAGCCTTCATAGGATCAAACTAGGCCCTCTGCATGTGGATGACAGTTGTGTAGCTTGATCTGTGTATGGGACCATAGCAGCTGGCCCAGGATCTATGCCTGGTGCATGAGTTGGCTTTTAGGAGCCCATTCCCTATGGTTGGATGCCTTGCTCAGCCTTGATGCATGGGGGAGGAATTTGTTCCTACCTCAACTTGATGTGCCAGGCTTTGTTGACTCTCCTGGGATGCTTTACCTTTTCTGAGGAGTGGATAGGAGGTGGAGAAGAGGGGGCAGGAGTCAGGGACGGAGGGGCAACTGTGGTTGGTATGTAAAATGAATAAAAAATTTCAAAGAAAAAAGGTGTCCGAATATGCAGCTTTCAAAGCATAGACAATAGTAATTGGAAATTGGAAACAGTTCGTTTATGTCATCTCATCCCTCTTTGTTACCTGACTTTACAAGAAGCAGAAGCCCGCACTGCGCCTTCATTACTTACCAACAGGCATGAATCTGTCTGCCGTGGTCCATGTGGACCTGAGCATAACCTCTTGGGGTGAATCCCTTCCTGCACCCTCCAGATCAGAACTGGCTCTGGCCGAGCTTTTGTCGGCAGCATTATTTTACAGTGCTCACAAGGCTGTCTGAGGGGTTCCCCTGTGCTGGCAGCACTGAGCGTGTTCTTGTCTATTTTTGTATTTTTAAAAGATAAAACAAGATTCAAACTCCACATTCTCTGTGAACTGCTAAAGACTGGGAAAAATTACTTTCTCTGCTGATGACCTGGATTGAAAAGCACACCTACAGGCAAAGAGATGAGTGAATCCCTTCCAAAGACCCTCCTAATGAAGCCCCCAGGGAGTGCAAGGTAGAATTCACAGGGGTTGAGAGATAAGCGCTACGG
>LOEQ01003106.1:90668-106414 GCA_001685075.1 Bramus lutescens | reverse complement strand
GATAAATAAATCTTATCAAAGTTCCTGCCAGTCTCATTAATACCGGTCACCCATTATGGGTTTTACCAGAGATATTTTTGGTTCTCCTTTTTCCTTATTTTACTATTTGTATTTTAAAAACAGGGTCTCACTCAGTAACTTTGACAAGCCTGGAGCTTTGTTATTTAACCAGACTGGCTTTGAACTGATGGAGATCCACCTGCCTAGTCCTCCCAAATGTTAGGGTTAAAGGTGTGTTCCACCATGCCTGACATTTTTGTTGTTGTTGTTTGGTGGTCTTTTTGAAACAATATCTCACAGGCTGGCCTTGAACTCAGAGGTCTACCTGCCTCTGCCCCCAAGTGCTGGAAGTAGAGGTGTGCCACGCCACTGCCTGGCTTTTGTTATCTCCTGAGTCTAGGTCTCACCACGAACCCCAGACTGGGTTGGCCTTCCTGCCTTTTTGTTTAGTTATGTTTTGTAAGACAAGGTTTCTCTGTGTCCCAGGCTGTCCTGGAACTTGCTTTGTAGACCTGGCTAGCCTCTTCTTCAGGGATTCACCTGTCTGATGGGTGTCAACCCCTCCCCCTACTTCCATGCCTGGACTGAAGGTGTGGGCCACCATGCCCGGTGTCCCTCTGCCTTCCTAGGGCTGGGTTATATGCTCATAATGCACCATGCCCATGTCAGATATGCCATCTCTTGGAGTTAGTTAACAGGAAAGCTTACTGTTCTTTTCTCTCCACACACACAAGATGAAAGAGCAGTTAGGACCCTGGAGAGAATAACCGTTTTCCACCAGTCTGTTAGAGATTGACACATTATCTATCTGAGAACCTTCTTGGCACAAAAGGAAAGGTGCTGGCAGAATGTTACTTAAGAAGAGGAAAATTGGACTCAGCCCTGACAGAAGTTTGATTGGGTGAAAGTTTAAGATCTTGTTTGAGTGTCCTGTCTACTGATTTTTAGAATTGCCTGAAAAAAAATCCCTGAAGTGATAGGAAGGCAACAGCAGGCTTTCATGAATTGTATTGGCACCAACACTTCAAATATGTCAGGCAAGTTACATGAAGGTTGGTAGCCAACCAGTAATAACTTGTTCAGGATATAATGATTTATTTAAGGTTATTTTTTGTTGTTGTTATTGTTGTTTTTTGGGGGGTAAGTGAGACCCTGCCATGGATGCCACTCTAATCAAACTATTCCTATTACTGACAAACATAACTGGGCGTTGGTTTTTGAGCAGTTGAACTTTTGTGTTTAGAGGGATGTACTCATGCTATCTTTTCTAGCTCTTGGCTGGCCTGGAACTTGCCGTATAAACCAACTGCCTGGATCTTGTGCCATTTCTCCTCTCAGTACTTCCTGAGTGCTGAGATTATGGAAGTGTGCTACCACCCCTGTTTGAGTGTTTCTGTTTATTGAGACTGGGTTTCAGGTAGTCCAAGCTGGCCTTGAACCCACTATACAGCCAAATATAACTTTGAACTCTTGATCCGCCTTAGCCTTCCAAATGCTGGGATTATAGGCGTGAGTACCCTCACTTCTAGATGATAAAATACTTTAATATACATTTTTGTGTGCTCATGCCCAGGAACTCTGGTGCAGGTGGGGAGGTCAGAGGACTGGTTACAGGAGCGGCTTTCCACCATGTGGATTCAGGTCATCTCTCCCATCTCTCCCATCATAGGCAATAAACTTCCCCCCTTCCCACCCAGTGTATATTGACAGAAATGAATATTTTTGGTTTTTGTGAGCATCACCTTGTTTTCAGCCCTTTTCCAGAGCTGACAAGTGCCTTCCTTTCCCTTCTTGAGATTCCAATATAGTATCTCTGAACATCATCTCTGCCCAAAGCTTGTGAGTTCTAGGCCGAGGCGCACACAAGCCAAGCCAAGAGGGCTGCGTTTTAGCGTTCCGTCTCTAGTGTGTTAAGCAGGGCGCTGTGTTTTCTAGAGTGGTGCTTCGTGCATGGCATGTTAGTTAGAATTCTGTCTGAAAAGCAGTCTCTACAGGCTTGTTTTAGAACTGAAGTTACTCAGCAGCTTTTTGGTAACATCCATCTCACTTGTTTTAATTGTAGGATAGAGTTGAGACAGAGTCTTGTCATGTAGCCCAGCTGGACAAGTCTGTGCCCCAGATCCTTTTTTTCAGGGTCTTTCTATGTAGGCCAGGCTCTATGAGAACCCATGATTCTCCTGCCTCTGCTTACTCAGTGCTGGGATGACGGTCAGTGACCACCAGCCATCCTGATCCACCAGCAGAGACAGTCTCTCTCTGTAGCCAAGCTGGTCTTGGACTCCTACCCCAGATAATCCAGTCTAGCCATACTATTAGGCTTTTTTTCTTTTGGTTTTTGCCAATGGTCCTTTCTCCTTTGCCCATCTGATTTTGTATCACTAAGCCAGCTGCATAGAGCACTCGTTTGCAAGGGCTGTTGGTTTGAGCATGGAGCTAGTAAAGTGTTGGACCAAAGCTTGCCTGGAGCAGCCGGGCTGTGCCCAGAACACTAATTAGCTCATGTGCTCCCAAGACAGGACACTTGAAAAAGTGGGCAACACAAAGAAGACTCTGCCTCTGTCTCTTAGGAAAGTGAGGCCCCTTTGTCCAGCCCTAAAGTGGATGCTGGAGCATGCTGTCCTTCCCTCCGTGAGCCAGCTTCTGGATGCCAGGTCTGAGGGCAAGTTCTCCTGAGACTAAAGAGACCCTAAGCAGAGCCTGTTAGAAAGATTTAGGCGGATCCAGAAAGCTCAGGGACGTCCTGGTTACAGTGACCCTCGGGCATGTGGGCCACAAGCAGGAGTTTGTGGCTGTGCTTCCTTGTCTGCTGGAAGATGAGGTGGTGTGCTGACTACGTAAGGAAGGCCGTGACATTACAGCCTCAGGACAGCTCACGGGCAGTTGCTCTGGTTTTCTAAGGACTGGTGTTTCTCAAACTGCATTTGCAGATGTGACTAAAAATAGAAGAGATTGCAAACATGTCCTGCAGATCCCATGGGTAGGATACTGCTGCCAAGAGTGCCGGCTCTGAGAGCGCAGAGGCTCTCAGCCGACCTGTGTGTGAACCCAGGACAAACCCCATGGGGGCAGATGGCATGGGAACCAGCTCCCAGTCCTTGGGGAAGACATTGGATTTCATTTCGTTCCAGCTTGTTTCCTTCGTTTGGTAGAAAATAAACTTTGTAAAACTTTAAGACGTTCGTTTTAACTTTGCAGTTCTTTTAAGAAAAAGGAAAACAACCCAAAATAAAAAAACTCAAAAATTATCACTAAAGGCTGTAAAGTGTGGTACATGCTTTTTAAATCAGTCCTGCGGAACTGGAAGCAAGAGAATCATGAGTTTGAAGACAGTTGGGCTATGTAATGAGATCGTCTTAAAACATTACAGTTACTTTAAAATTTGTTTTATTTTACGTGTGTGTGTTTGTTGTCTATGTGACTGCAGGTGTCTGAATGCCATGATGCATGTGTGGAGGTCAGGACAACTTTCAAGGCGTTGGTCCTCTCTCTTCATCATGAGGGTCTCGTGAATTAAACTCAGTTTGGATGCTAAGCATCTTTACCCACAGAGCAATCTCACTGGCCTTAAACTTTTTAAGGCATTGTATTGAGAGTAGTATTCCAGGCACTCTTTCATTTGTTTACTGAGATGGGGTCTCACTGTGTATTCTTGGCTGTCCTCTGACTCATAGGCTGAGCTACTCTCAAACTCAAAACAGCTCTGCTCTGCATCCCTGCCATGCCCTTTATACTTGTTATACTTTGTACAGTTCTGAGGTGAGGTAGGTAGTTGTGTTCAGTTTCATAGAAGAGAGAATTAAGTGATAGGCAGGTAAGCAACTGTTTGTGTATTAAATGTTCTAATAGGGCTGAAGAGATGGCTTCGCAGTCAAGAGTGATAATGGCTCCCGTAGAGGACCCAGGTTTGGTTCTTAGGACCCAGTGGCATCACACAGCGGTCTGTAACTTCAATTTGAGACTTCCGACCTCAAACTGCTGAGCCGTTTCGCCAGCCCAAATTCTGTTGTCTTTTTTTGAGTCAGGGTCTTGACTGTGCAGCTCTGGCTGGCCTTGCACTCAAAGAGATCCCCCTGTCTCTGCTTCCCTACTTCTGGGACTAAAGGCACATACCACCATACCTGGCCAAATGTCATTTTCTTATGGGCAGATTCACTGGTCCCTCCTTTGGTCATCTAGGGGCTCCTCTGGCTGGTTGACAAGTTGAGGCATCTAAGCCTCCTGGATTAGGGACTGTGACCATCAGGCTTCCATTCGGTCCCCCAGGAAAGCAAGAATGAGTCTGTCAACCTGGAAGTCTACCCAACCCTTCTTAACTCCTAGTCTGTCACATCCTCCCAAGTGAGGTTCAGAGGTGACCCTTTCGTCTCCATTTACACAGTAGAGATTGGTGTGGGGATTGTGTGTAAAACCCTTGGAATGTGAAGCCAGCTACACAAACACTGCTCGAGCTGTCCTGTAAGAGTTCTGATTTGTGGCAGAATGCTGTCATGAAGCCAGTTCTTGCAGTGTGGCAGCTGTGATAGGGTGGAAGGAAGCTTCTAGTTTTCATTAAGCCTTTCAAATCTTGGAGTTAGTTTTAGTAGTATCTTTAAAATGATTGGAGCATATTCTCGCTGCTTTGCCTTTTGTGTGTGAGGGACTATCAAGCCATATTCACAGGTAACTGGGTTCCAGTTACTTCTTGCTGTCAGGGTAATCCATCTGGTAGTGAGTGAGTACATAGCTTGACATCTGGAAACAGACCTTGAGGTGAGGAGGATTTGTGTCTAGTTGACCTGAGGTAAGGACAGCTTGGGTCAGTCCTTGACCTGCACTGTAGCCTACTGGCAGCCTTGTGGCAGTTTCTGATTTAATGGGGCAGAATCTGGAGTCAGTTGGCTGGGATTGAACCTTTTAAGTTTTACAAAGCCCCCAAGTTCTTCCCACTTCTGGGGCTGCTGCTTTTCCTGTGTGACTGGTAGACAGGGTCTCAAGTGTCCTTTTTTGGCAGACAGTCTTCAGATAAAGTATGGATGCTGTGATACCCCCTTGGCAGCACTGGAAAATGTCCTTTGGGAACCTGGTGACCAACTAGGTGAAACAGACAGTGCTCCTGTGAAGGCAGAGGATTGCCACATGAGGTGTCCCTGCTTTGCGTCATCTCGTATCCTGTTTCCTAAGGACCGTTTCCCTAGTCAAATTCTTGCATAGCTTTCTCCTTACTCACTTTTTGCTTAGGTCCAACCTCACCTTCTTCCAGGTGCTCAGCTCCCAGGGAGGTCCAAAGAAAGGACCACACACACCTAACGGTTCCATCATTCCAAAGATACCCAGCAATAGGATGTTTTCACCCCAGGGAATTGCTCACTTCATCCAAGCATATCCAGCCTTTTGATATTGTGACATATATTAACTAACATTTATGAAGTTCATGATGAAGACAGGCACAATCAAGTTACAAAAAGAAAATATATTCAGGAGCTGGAGAGATGGCTTAGCGGTTAAGAGCACTGCCTGTTCTTCCAGAGGTCCTGAGTTCAATTCCCAGCAACCACATGGTGACTCACAACCATCTGTAATGGGATGTCTGGCCTGCAGGCATACATGCAGGCAGAACACTATATATAAATTAATCTTTAGAAAAAAATTCTGATCTTATGTTTGCAAATTATTTTGTTGAGAGCCACATTCACATTGTGACCCATGGGCCCACAAGCTGGATGTCTCTGCTGAACTATTTCCTCATCCAGCTCCCAACCCTGTGAAGGACTAGCTGAGCTCTGGCCTACTCTACATCCAGCAGGCTTGTTCCTCTCCAGAAATTTAGCTCATTTTGAACAATGTAGTGAGGAGGGGTGGCTCTTGCCTTTAATCCTAGCACTGGGGGGGGCAAAGGGAGGCAGATCTCTAAGACTTTGGTGGTCAACATAGTGAGTTACAGGCCAAACGGGACTATGTTGGCCCCATCACAAAAACAAAACAAAAAGAGCACCCAAACAATAACTCTATGTATCAAAGAGTTTCATACTTACTGTAGGATGTTGAAAAGTAGAGGAACAATCTGAAGAATCATCCATAATCCCGCTAATTGGAGGTAATTAGCATTTTGTCATATTTTCCTCCAGCTGCTTTATGGCCTTTTAGAATTACGTAGTTGGGATATCCCCAGTGAACTTTGAAGTCTGTTTCTATTAATTGGGTAGCTTTATAATGAACAATTGATTTCAAATTCTACACATAATTTAATGCCCATCTCTTCCTGCCAATTTCAGATTGGACGTCTTCTGTTTAGGAAACGTGTAGACCTTGACTTCCTCGCTTTGTACAGTGGAAAAAACAACAGTGATCAAAGGCCACTTGGTCTGGGCACATTTGTTCTCTTACGTGTCCTGCTCAGCTTTCAGTACAGTTTGCCTGTGATTAGCAGGATGGTGGGGCTCTCACCCCAGCATCTTCACAGTCAGAGCTCTCTGGGGCACTGAGCAGATGAACTGAAGCGAGAGCGTGCGTGCGTGCTCACCCCTCCTGCCAGTTCTCTGCTTGTGACCTTTGCTTTGTTGGCCTGTGTAGGGCTCAGAGGTTTCAATTGTTTGAGGCCCTGTGACTGAAAGAAATGTCTATCTAGTCCAAGGTCTTTAGAGCACCAGTGTGATAGGAAAGATTGTCACATCTTGATGGACACTGACACAGTAACTTTTTAGGTGGATTTCCCCGCTTTTAGTAGTAGCTTTGGCTAATACTCTCTCCTCTGAAAGAAAAAGATCTCATGGGCTGTGTTAAAGAGTTTGCTGATGCCTAGATGGTGGTGGTGCACACCTTTTTTTTTTTTTTNTTCTCCCTTCAAGACGGTTTTTCTGTGTAGCTTTGGAGCCTGTTCTGGTACTCACTCTGTAGCCCAGGCTGGCCTCAAACTCATGGAGATCCACCTACCTCTTCCTCCCAAGTGTGACCACCACCCGGCTTGGCAGCTTGGCGCACGCCTTTAAACCCGCACTTGGGAGACAGAATAGGTGGATCTCTGTGAGTTTGAAGCCAACCTGGTCGATAAAGTGAGTTCTGGGACAATCAGGGCTACACAAAGCCTGTCAAAAGTTTGCGGATGGCCAGTGCTTAAAGCTGTTTTTTGCTATCAAGCTTGACCGTCTGAGTTCTATTTCTGGGACCCACATGGTGAAAGGAGAGAACCAGTTCCCCCAAGTTGAACTCTGGCCCCCCACATATACACAGTATATGTAAATAAATATATATATATAAATGTAAAAAAAATCATTTGCAGTTGGCTGTGGTAACATACCATACCTGTAATCTTTGTCTCAGCATTTGAGAGTTATAGTTAATCTCAGTCTCAAATAAATACAATATTTGGTCACGGTGGTGGCAAAGAGGTCATGGTCATGAAGAAGCCAAGGCAGAAGGATTATCCCAAAATCAAGGCCAGGCTCGACCTCATAGCAAATTTTAGGTCAGTCTAGGCTACAAAGAAAAAAGAAAGAAAAAGAAAGAAAGCAGGTGGGGATGGGGGACTGCATGTGTTAACCCAAACCCGAAGTCCCAGGATTTGGGAAGCTGATTATCGCGTGACCGCTGCTGTGATGAGCCACCTTGACCAAAAGCAGGTTGGGGTGGAAAGGTTTTGCTTGGCTTACACTTCCACACTGCAGTCCATTGAAGGAAATCAGGGAAGGACCCTGGAGGCAGGAGTGGTTGCAGAGGCCCTGGATGGGTACTCCTTACTGGCTTGTTCCCCATGGCATGCTCTGCCTGCTTTCTTAGAGAACCTAGGACCGCTTGCCCAGGGATAGCACCACCTACCATGGACTGAACCCTCCCTGGTCAGTTACTAATTAAAAAAATGCCCCACTGCTGGATCTTTCTGAGGATGTTGTCAGTTAAGGTTCCTTGCTTTCAGATAATGCTAGCTGTGTCAAGCTGACACGAAACTAACCAGCATGTGGAGACAGGATTTTGAAAGTTGAAGCCACATCCCCTCTCCAATAAATCAGAAGTGGCGGGACAAAAACTAAAGCTGGGAAAATATTTCAATTTTTATTGTTATTTTAAAATAACCATAATATATAAAATCATTACAAGGTTAATATAAGAAACATCTTCACAATGTAGATATGTATGTGTCTGTGTACATGTAACACACATAGTAGCCTAGAATTGTCTCAAAATCCCTGTGTGTAGAATACCCAGCCTTTCTTCCACCTGCTGCCTCTGCCTTTGTGTTGAGATTATAGGCATGAACCACCATGCCTGACTTCAGAAGTAAGTGTGTGTGTACTTGTGTGCAAGGTCTCATATCCCAGGCTGCTTTTGAATTGGCTATAATAGCTGAGTAACTAAATAAGGATGGTCTTGAACTTCGTTTCTCCTGCATCCTTATATGCTGCATGCTGGGATTTCAGGCATGTATCGTCATGTCTTGTTCACCATGTTAGGTTTATTTTATTTTACTTATTTATTTGTTTGTCCCCCCACCCCCCACGTTTCTCCGTAGCTTTTCGAGCCTGTCCTGGAGCTCACTTGGTAGACCAGGCTGGCCTCGAACTCACCGAGATCCACCTGTCTCTACCTTCCTAGTGTTGGGATTAAAGGTGTGCTGTGCACCACCACTGCCTGGCTCTTTTGTTTTGTTTTGTTTTATTTTGTTTTGTTTTTTTCAAGGCAGGATTTCTCTGTGTAAAGAGAAATCTAAAGAGCTGTCCTGGCACTCGGGCTGTGTAGACCAGGCTGGCCCCATCACATGCCAGGGTTATGTGGTGCTGGACTACCAATTTAGGACTTAGTACTCCTAGGCATGCACTATACTGACTGACATCCCCTCCCCTCCGCTGTGTTTTTAGTCAGGCTGCCCTTGAACTCAACATCCTGGGATTACAGGTCTGTACCTCCAGTTCAACTTGTCATTTTCACCAGAAAAAAGCATCTCTGTGAATTTTTCCCTTGCCTTGCAGTTGGCATGGTCTCTTAAAGGTTATTGACTGAAGGATTTCCCACGGCATTACCTACTTGTTCAGACATTTCTTAAGTACATGGACTAGCTGCCCTTGGGAGAAAGTCGTTTCGGGCGCGTGCATTGATGGATCTGTGTGTTCTGAATTTAAGGTCTGCTGAGAAACAAGGTTTTGAAAAGGAGTGTGAGGCTGCTCAGTTCAAGGCCCCAGAAGAGTGTGGTGGGAGCTCTGGCTCCTCCAGAACCTTCAGTGCAATTGGAAGGAATGTGTGTGGCATGCTAGGCATCTGGGTATTCTGTGTCCACCCACAGAGAGCATGTGACCCTCACTAAGCAGATGACCAGGAAGTGGAGGTAGCTGTGTGATCCACATCTCCTTTCTGCTAGCCTCGGGATGCAGGGAGTGACCTGCCCGACCCCTCCTTGGAAGCTTCCTTCACTGTGGGGGTAGGGAAGTGTCATTTTCCAAGCCTGTGTCCATCCCCCTGGCTTTCCAGGTGGCTTTCTTACAGAAGAGATTTGTGTTCCTCAAAAGCACTTCCTAGAGGGCATCTAGTAACCCTGCCTGGGTGGGAGGTACAAACTCAGTTTCAAGCCTGATTCTGCCTCTCATTCACTGTGGGATGCTGAGCCTCAGATCTGTGGTGGTAGATTTGGGACTGAAGTTACCCCAGACTGAGGCCTTGCTGGTAGTAGAGCAACCAGGAACTCCTGTTGCTTCCAGGCCTTGCAAGTGGGAGATTCACTGAGTTCCTCTTGCGCTGGCCTAGCCTCTGCTGTTAATCTGCCTAAGAATGGAGATGCATCCTGGAGCAGAAGGATTCTGGGTGTCGCGAATGCCCAGGAAGCTGCACGGCCCATTCACCTCTTGCTAAAGCCTTCTTGGGTTCTTGGGTCCTTCAGTTCCTCCTTCCTACAGGTGACTCACATGCTGCTCCTCCATTGTCAGTTTCTGGGCTTCACAATTATGTGTTGGATATTCTGGTATGGTTCACAAGGTTCAGGACATCTGGCTCACCAAGACTTCTTTCCAACCGATTCCACCAGCAGCAGGGACTTCCACTCACTGCCTCTCAGCTCTATGGTGCTCCTTGTGTGACTGGCACGTAGTAGGTGGACGGGTAGAGTGGTCGATGAACACCTCCCACCTTGCATGAGTTTGTCCATCTCTAACACTTTTGCTTAGGCAGCGTCATCACTGTTTAATTGCTTAAACCATCTGCCTCCTTCCATTCCTCCTTTTCCTCCCAAGAACTGATAGCGCAGGCTTGTAATCCCAGCACGCAGGGATAAACAAAAGGATGGAGTTCAAGGCCAGGTCAGGCTACCTGAAGTTCAGGGCCAACTTGGGCTGTATAGTAAGATTCTGATTTGTAGATGGTATTTGCTTCTGACAGCCTGTCCCAAGTTTGTCTTCAGTTGGAGGGAATGGGTTATGTGACTGTGCCAGTGTTTCCAAGGGCAGTAGGCAGGCTTGGCTACTCCAGTGACCTGAAGTGTGTTTTCTGATCAGTTCCCTGGCTGAGCTGGGAATAAAACCTGAGCTTCAGTCTGGCCCTGCCAACAACCTTCCTGACTGCTAAGGGAACTCCCAGCTTAGATGCAGGGTTTACTTGTCTGGCAAAAATAATGAGTGGAGCCGTAAGATTGATGTTTTGTTTTCTGTATCACTTTATGTTCTTCAAGTGTGAGTTAGCTTTGTGAATGGGGCTTATCTATAACCTCAAATAAATCTTAATTTTACTCCTCTGCAGTAGTAATGCAGGGAGGAAAGACTGATGCCCGACCCAGAACACTGCTTCGACGTTCTTTAGAGTCGTATACTTCTGTGCAAGTGTTGCTATCATTAGCCAGTTTGTTTTGCTGGCTTTTTTTTTTTGCTTTGTTTTTATTAAATACACGGTCTCTCTGTATCCCTGGCTATTCTGGAACTTGATGTGTAGGCTGGCGGGTCCCTGAATTCACAGAGATCTTGCCTGCCTCTGCCTTCAAAGTGCTGGAATGATAGGCGTGCACAACCATGCCCAGCCTGTTAACTAATTTTGAAGTAGTTATTATGTGGCTACATCAGCTAGACGCCGTCTCTCTTGCCCCCTCCTTTTCGTTTATCCCCTCTAAAACAGGACAGTATGTTGGACACATGCCAGGCCGTGGCTACCCCGTGTACAGGATGCTGTAGTGACATCTTTGTTGTAGAAATGTCCCAACAAGATACCCGCCTGCTCCCACTTCCTCAGGTCCATGACCAAAACAGAAACTCTGCTTGTAATGACCTGAATCAGTTGTTGGAATCACGAGACCCCAGTACCAACATTAAAGGGTGTGGTAGGTAGAGTTTTCAAATGTCACTTGCATCTGTATGGTCTGTAGAATTTGGGGAAACCAGGACTCCCTGGTTCCAGTGATGGTGTGAGTTGCATCGCAGCTGCGGTTGGAGAGGCTATGGCTCTGTCAGTACTGCACCAGCCCCTCTCTTGCCTCTCCATGCTACTCTTGCTACTCCTGAAGGATGGACTAGACACATGCTGTGCACTCATGGCGTCTCATGTACAGTTTTAAATTGTCTAATAGCCTTCTTCAAAAATTGTGAGAGGCCGGGCGGTGGTGGCGCATGCCTCTAATCCCAGCGCTTGGGAGGCAGAGGCAGGCGGATCTCTGAGTTCGAGGCCAGTCTGGTCTACAAAGTGAGTTTGGATAATCAGGGCTACTCAGAGAATCCCTGTCTCAAAAAGCCAAAAACAAACAAATTAAAAAAAACCAACAAAACAAAACAAAAAACAAACCAAAGTGAAATTAATAAATTATTTTATTTAGCTCAGCAAGTCTAAAATATCATTTTAGTATGTGATAAATACTTTGGTTTGGTTTTGGTTTTTGAGACAGGGTTTCACTGTTTAGCCCTAGCTGTTCTAGAACTCACTTTGTAGCCCAGGCTGTTCTCAACTCACAGATCCACCTGCCTCTGTCTCCTGAATGCTGGGATTAAAGATGTTTGCTTTCACTGCCCAGCTGATAAGTACGATTTTTTTCTATTTGTTTTTTATTAATGTGTAAGTGTGCATATGTGCAGGTGCATGAAGGTACCCTCAGGCCAGAAGAGGGTGTTATTGGATCCCTTGGTCTTTTAGGAGATAATGAATGAGTCACCCAACATGGGTGCTGGGAACTGAACTTGGGTCCTCTGCAAGAACAGCAGGAGCTCTTAGCTGCTGAGCTGTCTCCAGCCCCAGTAAATACAATTGTTAATGAGATGTTGTGTGCTGCTTTTGTTAGGCTCTCCGAATCCATTTGCATTGGTGCTCTGGCGCATCTCCATTTGGACTGACAGCACACTGAGTATGTGGTTGCCATTATCTGTTTTAGCACCTTAGCTCTGTTTCTTGAGTCTCAGCCTCCCTCCATCAGCTTTTATTTATTTCCTGGGCAGAATTTGTAAGCAGGGATGAAAAAGAGGTCATCCGAATTGGAGTCTCAGGAGCATTATTCAGTAAACGGCCCTCAGCCAGCTTTTTGTTGTTGTTGTTTTTGTTTTGAGACAGGATTTCTCTGTAGTTTTGGGTTCTGTCCTGGAACTTGCTTGGTAGACCGGGCTGGCCTTGAACTCACAGAGATCTGCCTGCCTCTGCCTCCCAAATGCTGGGATTAAAAGCATGTGCCACCACAGCCCGGCTAGCACTCTGTTCATATGGTCTGGTAGTGGGTCAGGCTGTCTCTGCAGACAAGCAGAGAGCTTGCTTGAGTGGCAAATGGTGGTGTATGCCTTTAATCCCAGCATTGGAGGCAGAGGAAGCAAATCTCTAGAACAACAGGGATTCTATTCTAGGCCAGCTAGCTACAGAGTGAGACCCCAGATCTTTTAAAAGGAAGGAGGAAGAAATGAAGGAAAGAAGAAAGAAAAAGAGGGGTATGCTTGCTTACAATCTGTGGCAAAGCCTTTAATTGTTGGTTCCCAGGCTGGGCTGGGGGATGAGGGGGTCTCTCTGTGAGTGAGAAACATTAAGAAATAATCAATAAATGAAGACCTTGTCTTTATCTTTTCATTTAGTGGAATAGAAGATGAACTCAACTGAATTCAATGAAGATGTAGAAGAAGGTAAAAAGAAAAGGTTTTAATTGGATATTTTCGAATAGGTTATATATTATAGCCCCACATTTTAAAAAGTATTTATGAGATGCCTTCCTGCCCATTGTTGGCAATCCCTCTATCTATACACCTATCTTGGATTGCTTTTTTTAAAGTGTAGAAAGATGCTATCTAGGGGTGGGGATGTAGTTCAGTTTTAGAGTCCTTGGCTCATAAAATGTATGTTTTCCCCATTTACCCCCTCCCTGCAAAAGACTTTTAAATCCTTGGAATTGAACCATGACTTTACTGTACAGTATTGGCAAGCATAGGAAAGGGATCGTGTTGATGGGAAGTTCTAGTCAGCATCCGTAAGTAACAGTGCTAGAGGGTGGCTCACAAACACCTGTCACTCAGAGAGCCCTGCTGCTCTCCCAGCAGCCCTGGCCTTTCCTGCTGAGCCCCATTTCTTCTCTGCCATAGTTGTGAAAAATAACACTGTGAAGGTAGAGGGTGACGATGCTGCGCTCGACTGCTCCCGGAATCCCAGGGCCTCTGAGAAGCACCCCTTGGACAGCATCCTCACTGCCCTCCAGGAGTCCAGCAAGCGGAAGCAGCTGGGCAGTGACGGCCAACCAGACTCCGCCCCCAGTGTGAAGAGGAGACGGCTGATACCAGAGGTGAGGACCTGATTCCCTCTAGTCCAAGATGAATCTCTATACTCAAGGACCTCTGGCAAACTCTTGAATTTTTGGGCGTGAGAAGGGTTTTGTTTAAGCTGTCTTACTTCTAGCTTCAGCTATTAGAAGGTACCTCAGCTGAAACACTTCCCTATGTCCTTATGGGGAGAGTGGAGGCTTCATAATACAACCGCTTTAGTGCACTTTGGTTTGCTGCCTTTAGGGATGTGGGGGCAAGTGTTAGGTAATGGCAGAAATTGTAGATGCCTCTGTGGCTTTATGTGGAAGACTGGTCCTGGGAAAGTTGGAGTAGCAGATCTTTTCCAAATTAAGCCCATCATTTATATCTACAAAGTGGACTGTCCCTAAGGAATCCTCAACTGAATATTCTTTCCTGCCGTAGTTTATTCGTTTCTCTCTCTCTGTTTTATTTAGTTATTCGAGACAGGCTCTCTACTTAGCCCTGATTGGCCTCCACCTTACAGAGATCCACTTGCCTCTGCTTTAGGAGTGCTGGGATACAAGGTTTTTTTCTTTTTTAAGATTTATTTGCCGAGCAGTGGTGGCACACACCTTTAATCCCAGCATTTAGGAGGTGGGTCTCTGTGAGTTCAAGGCCAGCCTGATCTATAGAGGGAGTTCCAGGACAGCCTCCAAAGCTAGAGAGAAACTCTGTCTCAAACAAACAAAAAAATTTGTTTATCTATTATGTATGCTGTGTTCTTTTTTCATGTAGGCCTACAGGCCAGAAGAAGGTGCCAGATCTTACTACAGATGGTTGTGAGCCACCATGTGGTTGCTGGGAATTGAATTCAGGACCTATTAGCTGCTGAGCCATCCCTCCAGGCCCCTCAAGACTTTTTTCTCTTCTTCTTTTAGTACTAGAAATTATGCTGGGCAATCATTTATCACTGAATTACACCCAGATCCTTTTGTACTTTGTGTTTTATTTGAGACAGAGTCTCATCAAGTTGTCTACTTTGAGCTTTAATTTTGTAGTCCAGCAGGCCTTGAATTTGCCATTCTCCTGCCTCAGCCTGAGTGGCTAGCATTACAGGTCGATGCCACCAGGATGAATTTGCTACATTTCCCTCTTCTTCCTCCTTCTTGACAGAGTCTCACTGCTTTAGCTGGCTTGCCGAGCTTTTCTGCCTCTGCTTGCCAAGCTGGGCTTTACACCACCATGCCCAGATGCTACAGTGTTACCATTTGCTTGTTATATTAACTTGACCTTAAGGGCTGATGAAAGTAGAGAATAGAAAAAAGGCCACATCTGCCTCTCACGGCTGCAGTTCGTGTGGGGAATAACATACCACATAAAGCCGTAGGGACTGAGGTGAGGAATGAGGTGGGTGTCTAGCTTAGGGTAGAGTCTTCTGTGGTTCTGCAAATACACCTTTAGTTCCCAGAAAAGCATTTCACAGACTCCTAAGCATAGCTCTAGATCTGCCATTAGCCGCCATCTCCTCGTCATAGTTGCTCTCTGGGAGCCCAGGTAAGCATTCTGTATGTGCACACAGCCTGGAATTTCTAGTGCTCAGAGCACCAGGGATCCAGCTTTCTCCATTTAACCCTTTCCCCCCTGCATCAGGATCTCATGCTGCCTAGGTTAGCCCTGAACACTGTGCAGCAGTGGATGGTCTGATGGTGTGCTGGATTTACAGGTGTGCACCATCATGCCTGGTTTATATGATGCTGGGGATGGAACCCAGGCCTTTGTGTATGCTACGCAAACACTGTACCAACTGAGCTATGTTCCCAGCTGTCTTAGTCACTATTTTATTGCTGCGAAATACCATAACCAAGCCAACTCTTCGTTTTAGTTTTTTGAGATAGGGTTTCTCTGTGTAACCCTGGCTGTCCTAGAACTTGCTTTGTAAGCCAGGCTGGCTTTAAACTCATAGAGATCCACCTGCCTCTGCCTTCCAAGTACTGGGATTAAAGGCGTGCATGGCTGTTGTTGGAAGCTGTTCTTTCATTTCTGGGTGCTTAGACCTGAAATAATCACTCAGAAACTATATTATCTGAATCACTGCTTGGCCAGTAGCTTAACTGTCTTATATCT
>LOEQ01003106.1:53829-69405 GCA_001685075.1 Bramus lutescens | reverse complement strand
GTAGCTTTGGAGCCTGTCCTGGAACTAGCTCTTGTAGACAAGGCTGGCCTTGAAATCACAGAGATCAGCCTGCCTCTGCCTCCCGAGTGCTGGGATTAAAAGGCATGCACCACCATCACCCAGCTATTTTTAGTTTCTTGAAAAACAGATTTCCAAGATGGTGCTGCATGCCTTTAATCCCAGCATTGAGAGGCCAGGCCGAGGCAGGTGGGTCTCTGTGAGGTCAAGGCAGGTTTGTTCTTCATAGCACGCGCCAGTCATTTCAAGCTCAGGACGTCATAGTGAGATCTAATCTCCTCCCTATCTAGGTAGAGCATAGATGGCAGGGATTTCAGTTAACAACCTATTCCCTAGAGTCTTCTAAGGGGGGTTGTCATTTTGGTAAGAAGGCCAGATGAACCTAATAGTCCTAACCTTAAACCACGCATGCCTTCAACACAGCCACTGTATCCTGCAAGCACTGCCCTGGAAGAGCAGGTTGTATTTACTTTAACTGTTTAGCCCCCCCCCATTATCATTCTATTAGAATAGGATTTTCCAACCTCAGCACTGCTAACATGCTGCTCTGTTGGACACTGTTTTTACATTATGGGATGTTCAGCATCATCTTCGGGTTCTCATTTCTTGGTGTCCCTAGTATCCTGTCCATCGTGACGACTAAAGATATAATAATTGCCAAATGCCCCAGGGAAAGTGGGCAAGTTGCCCCATGTTGAGAACTACTGCATGGGACTGTATCCAGGAGCTGTCTTTGATTGACTCATTATGTTGGTCACATTTTTACTGGGGATGTCTTGCCAGGACCACATTAAAAGGCAGCTGTCGTTCAGCTTCAGTAATGAGTGAGTTGTCAGAGCGCCATGAATCATTATGGATTGCTCTTACGTTTCTGCTAGTTTTCATAAATATGTTCCAGGCCCTCACGTTGGAGGCGACCCCTGAGAGATCAGTCTCCTGCTGCATGCTATGACCTGGCTCACATAATTTGTAATCAGATGTCAGTTTGAGTTTTAGAACACTGTAAGAGTTATTTTATTTTTAATTATGTGTCTTTGTGTGTATGGAGAATCTGGGTGCCCACAGAAACATTGCATCCTCTGGAACTGGTGTTACAGGGGATTTTGAGCCCCCGATGGGTGCCAGAAACTAAACTGGTTTTCCACAAGAACACTACAGGCTCTTGGCCAGTGAGCCCTTACTTTATTTTGTTTTGTTTTCTTTCTTTTTTTTCCACCTGAGACAGAGTCTTATTATGCAGCTCTGGCTGCTCTGGAACTGTGTAGACCAGGCTGGCCTTGAATTCACAAAAATTCATCTGCCTCTGCCTCTTGAGTGCTGGGGTTAAAGGCGTGTGTAACTAACTACACCTGGCCGATAGTCTGATTTTTAAAAACTGTAGTTGGGGATGGATCTGATCTGCTAAGCGGTTAAGCCTGGTACAAATTACTAATGTCCTTTTGAATGGCTGCCTCTGAGCCAGCGGTGGCCTTGTCCACCTGGAATCCAGCGGGTAGACAGCCAAGACCAAAGGCCGGCCCAGTTCATACTGAAGCCTTAAAAGGCTTTTCCTGCTCTGCTTTCTCCTGTTCTGATCCTTGTTTGTCCACTAAGGACTGGGAGATGCAGAGATAAAGTTCTGGTCACAGCTCACCTGCCAACAGAGTGCGCTCTTTCCAGGAAACCTGCTGCTGAATTACATGCTCTCACTATCCAAGGCTTCTTGAGTTTCCTACTGGCTTTGCAAAGAGAAGTTGGGGAAGAGGGAAGGGAGAGAGGGATAGGAGGAGATGAATAATGGCTATATAATTAATTATAACTTTGTTACATGGAAATTAAAGTACTATATTTTTAACTGATGACTCAGAAAAGCCAAAATAACAAGTAATAAAAACAGAAATTCCATGTTCTACTTTTTGTTGTTGTTTTTTGAGACAGGGTTTCTCTGTAGCTTTGGAGCCTGTCCTGGAACTAGCTCTTGTTGACCAGGCCGGCCTCGAACTCACAGAGATCTGCCTGCCTCTGCCTCCTGAATGCTGGGATTAAAGGCATGCGCCACCACCGCCCAGCTAAGAGTTTAAATTTTCAAATAAAGACAAATTTTCTTGAGTTCTCCAAAACAAAGATGAGAAACTTGACTCATGAGCCCCAATTTAAGTGCTTTGGACTCACTGGAAGCTCCCTTCGCTCTCAGACTTCTGAGATCTCAGAAAGTTGTGGACAAACGAGGACTGGGCCGAGTCTTTTAATGGCTCTTTTCTAAGACTTCGCTTCTGGGAACGCACAGACCAACCTGAGAGTGTACATGGATGTCATGTCGTGTGCTCAGCTTTACTTTCTTTTTTGGTTTTTCAAGACAGGGTTTCTCTGTGCAACAGCTGTAGATGTCCTGAACTAGCTCTTCTAAGCCAGGCTGGCCTCAAACTCATGAGATCCACCTGTGTCTGCCTTCCGCGCACTGGGATCAAAGGAGTGCACCACCACGGCCTGGTGGTTCTACTCTTTAGTTTTAGTTCTTTATGTAAGGTTCTTCTGAGGGTTAGAACAACTAGTCTATTGTTTTAATAAGGGTCAGATAGCAAACATTTTAGGCTTTATAGGTCATAGCAACTGTCTTACATGTGTGTGTACATATACATACAAGTTTATAAGGTTAAAAAGTCTTAAAGTAAAATTTGTGTTTTACATGTATGGGTGTTTTATCTCCCTGTGAACCATGCATGTGCTTGGTACCTACAGTGGCTAGGACATCGAATCCCCTAGGACAGGAGTTGCAGACGATTGTGAGCTGTCATTTGGGTGCTGGCTGGGAACTGAACCTGAGTCTGGAAGAGCCTGAACATTAAAATGTTGAAGCCATTTTAGTTTGAGGATCATTATGAAGCCAGCGTCTGGCTACATTGGTTTACCTATGAGCCCTAAATAAACCATTCCAAATGGACTCTAAGTAGACCAGTTGGAATTGGAGGGGCAACTTCACTCCTCTGGACTGCAGAAGACAAACCAAAAACAACTAAAGCTAGTTTAACAGTGGTAAAAGTTTCTCTCCAAGTCTGTCTGATCATAATCTGCAAGGCGATCTTGATTCTTAATTTTAGCCACAAAAAAACTGAATATGGGAAACAGTCCTTAGGCAGCAAATATTTAAATAAACACTAAGAAGCCGGGAGGGGTGTTACACATTTGTCTATTCTATAGGCCTTGCTCTTGGGAGTTAGAGGCAGGAAGATCAGGAATTCAAGGCCAGCCTAAGTTTTCACAGAATGAAAAAAAAAAAACAAAAAAAAACCAGGTGTGGTAAAGCCTGCCTCTCTTTATCCTAGTACTCAGGAGGCAGAGATAGTGGATCCTGATTTTGAGGCTACTTGGCCATACAGGGAGACCCTGTCTAACAACAGAAAACAAATTCCAAAAATAAAACCCACAAAGAAACAAGGCCAATTTATTTGACAGTGACTCCTGAGGTAGTTAGTGTGGAAAATGGTAGGCAGGTCATGACGTCCTCTCTGGCCTGGGCTCCCCCTGCACTGGTCTCTGCAGGACAAGGGAGCTCTCAGAGTGTCAGGCCTACAGGAGTGCAGGAGGAGGAAACCCAGATCCCAGCTTCCACAAAATGCTCCAGTGATCCCACAAACGACAGAACTTTATTTCAGTAAAAACGCCCTCTTTGCATGGCGGCCCCTCTGACAGCAGGAAGCAGCCGTGGGGAGACACCGCGGTCATTTAGTAGTCTTTGGCAGCTTTAAGCTCTTCCACCGTCGCAATAGCACTCGGTGCTTGTCGCTTTCCGTCTTCTCGTCATAGACGGCTTTCAGGAGAATTCGCATCACCACTTCTGTCCCCGTCTCTTTGTTCTCTCCAATGAGGAGATCCAATGTATCTCCCACCTTCACCTGTGAAGAGAAGGGAAACCGCCTTTACTCCAATTCAAACAGCCCTGCTTTGTTGTTTCAATTTCATGTGCACTGGTGTTTTCCCTGTGTGTTTGAGTTAAGGTGTCAAGACTCCTGGAACTGAGCTAGTCTTTAATCCCAGCACTTGGGAGGCAGAGGCAGATGGTTCTCTGTGAGTTCAAGGCCAGCCTGGTCTACAGAGTGAGTTCCAGGACAGCTAGGGCTACACAGAGAAACCCTGTCTCAGAAAAAAAAATCCTGTAACTGAGTTGCAGATAATTATGAGCTGCCACATGAATGCCAAGAATTGACCCTGGGTCCTCTGGAAGTGCAGTCAGTGCTCTTAACTACTGAGCCATCTCTCCAGCCTCCCCAACTTTGTTTTAATGTGGTGGTTGTCACACAGGAAAAACAAGTGAGAAGAGCCCTGACTTCTCTGACACTGTCACCCTAGGTCTAAATTGTATTGTGGGTAGGCATGAGGGAGCCTCAAGCACGGGGCTGGATCCAGGCAGTACTTTCCTCTGACAGAGATGACTGGCAGGTGGATGACCCAGGTTGAAAAGCCCATCAGTCAGGATGAAGGAGAATGGACCTGCCTCTGAGGAACAACTGTAAAATACAGAAAAGTGGAGCACACTCGGCAAGAATGTACAAAGAAAGTACTAGATGAACCAGGAAGAATATTGGCACTGATTTCTAACCTAGGTAACCTTCCTAAAATGGGGATGGGACAGTTTGTTACACATCTGTCACCATGGAGCAATGGTTGGCTGCCTTGCGAGCATTACTCAGGGAGGGAGGGCAGTGTTGGCCCACAAAGAGCACTGCACAGAAAGAGCAAGAGTTGGCTAGAGGGGCTGAGGCCAAACTAATCTTACCAGAGGACTTGTGACTAAAGCTTGTCAACCCACACTCTGGAGCAGCCATGTTATCTCCAGGGACCAGTAGCAAGGGCTTAGACTGTGTTGAACACAAGGGAAACACCTGGCAGATAGGTAGGGGTCCAAACAGCTCAGAACATTAGACAATCTGACCAGGAACTCAAGAGGGGCTTAACATAACCTGGCCACCCACTGCTGTTCTGCCAAATATAAGCCAGGACCAACAACTGCTTCTCTTGGCTTAAAGCAACTCATATGTGGGCCACTGCCTCTACTGAAGCGCCTGGGGAGCTGGCTCAGTGGTTAACAGTGCTCAATACTCTTGCCACCTTGAACTGCATTTCCAGGGGACCTGACACTCTTGTCTGGCCTCCATGGTACCAGGCATACACGTAGCATACAGACATACATGTAGGCAAAACACCCATTCACATAAAATAAAAATTTTTTAAATCTTTAAAAAGTAAGTATAATAAAACAAACAAGAAACTAAGCCTCCTCTCCCATAAAGAAACAAATACACAGCTTACAAACTGGCCTATTTAAACTTAAATGTTTTCTGATTTATTTTATGTGTGGGTATTTTGCCTGCATGTCTGTGTGCCATGTGCATGCCTGGTGCCCTTGGAAGTCAGACATGGAATGGATCCCCTTAGAATTGGAGTCACAGGCAGTTGTGAGCCACCATGTAATGCAGGTGCTGGGAATTGAGCCCAGGTCCTCTGGAAGAGCAGCAAGTGCTCTTAGTTGCTAGAGCCATCTCTTGAGCCCCCAACTTAGTTTTTGGAAACAGTTTCTCTATTTTGGGGGTGAAGCACATGTGTACCAAGGCCTGTGTGGAGGTTGGAGGAGGAGGAGGAAGAAAAGCTCCATGAAAACACAAGGGTGAGTAGCTGGGAAGGGCAAGGAGGTGGGGGGAACGAGAGGGCAATGGGGAGGGAAATATGCTCAAAATATATCACATGCATGCATGAAAATGCCATAATGAAATATTATGAATAATTAATATGTACTAATAAAAGCATTTTTAAAAAGGAAAAAGGTGATGGTATTTCTTCCTTCTAGGGCTCAGATGTCTCCTCTTAGCCCACCCCACCCTGGGAGGCGAGTTAGGACAGCATCAGTCCCCATCTTGGGTTTCTCAAGCCACTGTCAGAGCAGGCTTGCACAGCCTGGTGCACTCTGGACCACCTAGTTTGCAGAACAGAGAAAACCTGCTCGGTGGCAGGTGATGACTCGGGGGAGCGGAGCTGCAGCGACAGGCAAGCTGGACCCTCAGGGCCTATAGCCAGGCACTGGTTCCATGGAGCAGGCTGGGGAAGCAGGCATGCTTTATTTAGTCCCATTGGAGGCCTGGTCCTCTCAGACACAAAGCAAAACTGGCTGGGATTAGTGGCTGTTTGAAATATCTACATTTCAAATCTCCCCTTAGCTGCAGTTTCTATGACTACCAGGCCTCCTAGTAACAAGGCAGCCGAGTGCTAATATTGGCCTCTGCCTTTCCTGACCCTCAGGAGAAATCTGGAAAGCAGCCGAAAGGACAGAACACCCAAGGCAGAATGAAGCCCAGTAATTAGGCTGTAGTTAACAATACCTCAAAGCTGGGGAAGAACAGACTATGGAGTTTGCAGGAGGCTCCAGCAGAGGGGTGTTCAGAAGGTAATGCAGCAGAGAAGGCAGTTGGGCTACAGTCAAGACAGCAGCAGAGGGGTGGAGAAGGGCCCATCTGGAGCACTGGCTTTTGTACGGGTCACTAAACAATGGCTAACAGATGATTCTGCACCTGCCAGCCCAAGGTTATCAGAGCTCTTTGGCCTTGACTAGGAGTTGAGACCAGAATGGAAGAAGCTGCCCTTCCTTCTGTGCATGGAGACAGCAGTAATGACTGCATGGTTTCCAGGGACAAGGACTGGAGGAGCCTCAAGGTTCATCAATGCAAACAGATGACACACTCAGCTCACTCTTCTACATCCCAGGGCGACGCGAGGGAGCAGATCCTGCCTAGCAGGCTTTGAGAATGTGAAAGAAAGAAAAACAAAACCCCCTCTTCCCTCACTACTAACTGGTTATGTTTCTAAGCATGACCTTGGGTTTTAAACCCCCACCCCCCAAGAGACAGGTTTCAGGTAGAAGGGGATGACCTTGAAGTTCTGACCCTTCTGCTTGATGGGGTCAAAATTTATATGACATTGAGGGGTTGAACCCAGGGCTTCTTTACATGCTAGGCAGCCATTCTATCAGCCAAGCTACATACAGCCCAAGTGCTGCTTTCTAGCTTTTAATTAAAGGTTTTCATATCTCCTTTATTGAGTTTTGCTAAGTGATATAATCTCATGGTTAAAAAGCAAGGTCAAACATTCTTTAATGCCAGCACTCAGGAGGCAGAGGCAGGCAGATCTACAGAGTGAGTTTCAGGTCAGCCCGGGCGACATAGTGAGACTGTCTCAATCAATCAAACACTCACTATTTTTATTTCAGAGTGAGCATAGGATGGCTCAGCACTTGCAGCAAGGCCTGATGACCTGAGTTTGATCCCTGAACTAACAAGGAGGAAGAAAGAATCCACTCCTTCAAGTTGTCCTCCACCTCCACATCCAAACTGTGACATGCATGAACCCACATTCCCCACTCCCACAACTAAATACATGTTTTAAAAAGCCAGAAAAGAGAAGGCATGAAGAAGATGAATGCAGGAGAGCTGGAGAGTTGGCTTAGTAGCTAGGACCACTTGTTGCTCTTGCAGAACTATGGGTTTGGTTTCCAATACTCACACAGTGGCTCACACACAACCTTTGTTCTGGGAAACCTGACACTCCCTTCTGGTCTCTGTGGGCACCAGGCACATATATCATGCATATACATATATGCAGGCAAAACACATATAAACATAAATCTAAAAATCATTTAATTTTCAAAAGATAAAAAGCATGAAGAAAATGAATACGGGGCTGGTTTGGTTACCAGGGCTCTCAACTCTGTAACTTCAATTCCAGGGGACCTAATGACCTCCACAGGAATTGCATGCATATGCACACAAGCAAAACACACATACACAAAGAACAAGAGATTTAAAACCTTAATACATTCCATAATAATCTATTCTAAGTACTAGTAATTTTTAATTAAGAATATATATAACATCTGGGCAGTGGTGGTGCATACCTTTAATCCTAGCACTCGGGAGGCAGGGGCAGGTGGATCTCTGAGAGCTCGAGGCCAGCCTGGTCTACAAACTGAGTTCCAGGACAGTTAGGGCTGCTACATAGAGAAGCTCCATCTCAAAAAACAATAAAAGCATATGTAATATCTATTAACATGCATGCGCACATTGTTTGTTTTGTTGAGATGTAGTTTTGGCTAGCCTAGAACTAGGCGAGTAGACTTAACTGGCTTAGTCTGTAGCGGTCTTCCTGATTCTGCTTTCCATGGTGTGTGTCACTGTTGTCTATCGCTACACACACATTATGTATATGCATGTATGAATATATTTTGGAGACGGTCTCACATAGCACAATCTGGCCTATAACTCCTGATCCTTTCTCCATTTCCCATGTGCTGGTATACACATAATATAACAAAGATATTTTTAATAGAATTTTACTTTTACATATGTGTGTGTATCAGACAGAGAGATCTGTTGTTAGAAAGCAGATATTGAAGTACATTCTCTTATGAATCATTTTTGTTCGGTTTTGTTTATTTTAAAATAAGGTCTCAGTGTGTACCCCCTGACTTGACCTCTTTCAATTAACAGTATCAACATGAACTTGTCAGAATTGAAGAACGTCATTTTGCCAGCTGCCCTTCAGAGAGCAGAGCTCCAACAAGAACTGCTGAAGTGAACAGAACTGCCCACCCGCTCAGGCAGCACCTTCTCAGTCAGATCTCTCTTTGTAATCTACCTCCATGATTCCATTGGCTTATTCCAAATTCTTCTGACTCATAAGGTCACGAAAACTGAGGAGAGACAGTGGCCCGTAGACAATTCCCACCAGCGTGACCAGGACAGAAGACCTCAGAGAGGGTACCAGGGCCCAAGGGGGAATTGGGGACAGCACTGACTAGCAGGGCAACAGACAGGACCATGTGGCTGTCATTACAGGCTGAATGGCTCACCGTTCTGCTCTTCTTCCATAATTTTTCTCCATTCAGTCTGAGTTCACCTTTGTAGAACGCATCTTCTACTTTGCTATTAAAAAGAAAAAAAGACTTGAAATGTAAATAAATTCAATGGCCACACAGCTTTGAGGAAAACACCAGCTGTCAGTATCCACTCAGTGATATTCCATTTCAAACAAAACAAAAAACCCCTGCATTTCCAGTGAAAACAGTGAGATGCCAAGTGAAAGTGGGCACCATCTACACACATCAACAGGTAGCCCAAAGGGCATTTCTGATGCCCAGAGGCCCCCTGCACGCAGGCAGGTGACTGCTGCATGGGGCCTTGCGGGCCATTTCAGAAGTGACCACATGGCAGCAGCTCAGTGAGTCACAGTGGTCAGAATGAGTGGGTCCTTCCTGTCTTCAGCTTCCTGCTCTGCACGGGGAAAGAGAAACCAGGCGCCACACATACAGAGGTGCCATTAAGGAACCGCCTGTGTGCTCTGAGGTTAATTCCAATCTGGCAGCCAGTCACTTCAGTCTGAATCTCTGGTGGCAGACCAGACAAGACACAAACAAAGCCTCCCTTCTGATGACCTGACTCAGGATGACTGACATCAGGGCTCAGCTCAATAAAAGCAACAGCCATTGCTTTCTTTTATGTTCCATGAATTTAAACAAAGTGAAACACACAATGAACTATTCCATAAAGACACACACTACATAAGGGATTTTTTTTTCCCCTGAGACAGGTAGCTGGCTGTCCTGGAACTTGCTCTATGACCAGCCTGGCCTTGAACTCAGAGACTGCCTGGGTCTGTCTCCCAAGTGCTGGGATTAAAGGTGTGCAGAAATCTTGAGTTTGCATGTGTCACAATTCTTCCCTCGTATACGCACCATCCATGACTGCTAAAGGAATGAACAAGTAGCGAGGGCACCACCAGAAGAACATAACATCAGCAGAGAGAATAACTATGCTAACGAAATCTCAAATTCCCACTTCTGTACACTGCATGTGACTCAGGGTAGACAAGAGCTAAGCTGCATGGGGTGCCTGCTACACGCCAGGCCAAGCCAGTGTCTACACAGATTTTAATCCTGTTGGCTCCTCCCTGCAGTCCTGCATTTGGAGGCTAAAGCAGGAGGATTTCAGCAAGGTTGAGGCTGTCAGGAACTAAATTGTAAGTTCTAGGCCAGCATGAGCTACTGAGTGATGATGTGGCTTTAAAAGGTGAAAGGGGGCCTGTGAGATGAAACTCAGAAGCTGGAACCCACAAAGCTGCAAGGACAGAACCAGCCTTACAAATGAGTCTTCTGGCTACGTGTGACACTGCACGCACACCGCTGCCTGTCATTCAAATATTTCATAAACAATTTAAAAAAAAAAACAACAACAAAATTTCTAACATGCTTAAGGTCACATACTAGTACTTTGGTCCAAGAACCCACTTTTTGGTTTTTTGTTTCTTGTTTTTTTTCAAGCCAGGATTTCTCAGAGCAGCTCTGAGGTTGGTCTCGAACTCACAGAGATCACCCGTAGTACCTTAGTATGTAGCTTGGCTGCTTCCAACTCAGTGTCCTCACTTAGCCTCAGGTGCTAGGATCGCAGGCCTGACCCAGCACTCTAGCTCAAGACGCTATATCCTTTTGTGTGAGAGAATGCGTGCCACAGTGAGTCTGTGGAAGGTCAGGACACTCTTGGGAACCAGTCCTCTCCTGTCTCCTGGGATCAGGGGCTAGAGCTCAGATGGGCAGACTAGACTATAGGCACACACCTTTACCCACTGAGCCATCTCACTGGCCGGAAACTATATTCTTTTTTTTTTTTAAATTATTGTGTGTGTATGTGTGAATGCTGTAAGCACATGTGTACCATGGCACATATGTGGAGATCTGTGGACAGCCTATGGAGTCAGCTTTTTCCTTATACTCTGTGGATCCCAGGGATTGAACTCAGGTCATCAGGCTAACAAGGACACTGACCCACTGAGCTAACACGCTAGCCCCCCAAACCGGTGTTCTTAACCATCACCTCCTACTCCTCCCACTGATTCTGGAATGTACTTCCTCATACTGTAGGATATGGGAAATCAGTGGGGTTTGTAGCTGTGCTCTCTAATAAAATTATTTCTTTCTCTTTTAGAAGTTGTTACTAGGGGCAGAGGCATGGTTCAGTAGCAGAACACTTGCCTACCATGTACAGGGATGTACTGTGGAGAAAAAAGAGAAACACGCCATTAAGTCAATGACTCAGAGCACACCAATTGTGTTACGATCGCGGAAACACGGCACATAGGATTTAAAGGTAGTCAAGTGGCTTCCTTGGGAGTCAGTCCTTTCATCTGTAAAGTGACATATGGAATAGGTTACCCTTCACATCTATGGTTATTATTCCCCACAGCAGAGGCCGAGTTATGGCCTGACACTAACCAGACGGGTGATCCATCATACTCACTTTCTCCCAATATCAAGGCCTGTCTTCAGGATGAGATCGTACCGGAAAGACTGGACCACTTTCTCCAGGTCTTTGTAGTCCTTGACTACACCAGGGTCATCCTCAAGCTCTTCTTCATGCTCAGTCCTCTCAGGGTGATGGATCTCCTCATCCGAGTCCTCTTCATCTGCATCTTTTTGCAGAGTCTTTCTAGTGGATTTTTTGGAGCTTATATTGCTTTTGAGTCGTATGGAAAATGGAAAAGTACATTTTGGAGCTACTAACAGCCCTGGGAGCCGCAGAGGGAAAATGCTATGGAAAAGTGTTTTATAATTTGATGTGTTTAACTTGGAACTAGAAAAATAGAAGTATCGATTCCAGGAAGCACAGAGTTTGTGTGGAGAGGTTCCTTGAAGCACACCCCAGAGTCCGAGCCAGGAGTCTGGCTTTCTTAGAGCACCGGCGAGCAGTCTGATCCCAGTTACAGCCATGCTGCGTGCGCCCTGAAATGGAGAACAGCTGAACGTTACTTCCCAGGTGCAGTGCTGCTCAGCTGAGCTTAGCACACAAGCACAGACAACTAGTGCTACGTTACCCGTGCCCAGTGCAAGGCCCATCAGTCCACTAGGGCTCAGGGCCCAGCACACTTGGGGTTTTAAAGACCATGCTTTGCTAATAAGAAAAAGGATTTCACAAGCTTAAATGCATGCATACATAAATGTGACCCACTCTGAAAAAAGTAAAACAGCCATCACTGGCTCTTATATCTACCTCAGTCCAAAATGGCAATTCTGTCTCCAGGAATCTCAGAATGAGACTGTAACTGAGAGCTCTTTCCTGTCTTATATTTCTCTCTAGTGCTGGGATTAAGGGTGTGCACCACTACTGCCTGGTTTCTATAACAAGCTAGTGTGGCTACTGGGATTAAAAGTGTGTGTCATTGCTGCCTGGTCTGTAAGGCTGGCCAGTGTGGCTGTTTTACTTTTCTGATCCTCAGGCAAGCTTTATTTATTAAAATACAAATGAAATGCCACTACAGAACTCTTATTCAGGAAGTCTCACATTTCAAGTCTGAGATGGCTTCCATATCTCAAGGCTATACTTCAGGACTGATTTCTTTGATAATGAGCCTCACGGTTTTCCTTCCTAATTTCCATTAATTGTACAGCTAATAACAATAACTGGCTGTGTCGCTCACAGGCAACACAGGTAGCTGCTACTTCCAACCTACAGGTAAGACTGGGAAGGAAGAACAAGCAAACAGCACAGGCTCAACTATCATTCTTTTTTTAAAAAAAGATTTATTTAATGTACACTAGTGTTTTGCCTGTATATATTTGTGTGAGGGTGTCAGATCCCCTAGAACAGGAATTACAGACAGTTGTAAGCTGCCATGTAGGTGCTGGGAATTGAACCCTGGTCCTCTCGAAGAACAGCCAGTGCTCTTTACCACTGAGCCATCTCTCCAGCCCTTCAACTACCATTCTTGGAGTCCCAATCTAAATCCTAAATGACAAGAAGCAGGTGGAATTTCAGGGATTGTAGGGCTTCTGGTTTTCAATGAACTGTTGAAGGAACTGCTAAGCAGAACCAGCCAAGTTTTGTTGTTGTCTTTTAATTTTCTTTTTCAGATTTACTTGTTTCATGTGTATGGGTGTTTTGCCTGCATGTATGTATCTGTATCATGTGTGTGCCTAGTACCCTCAGTGGTCAGAAGAGGGTATTGGATCTCCTGGAACTGGAGTTATAGATGGTTGTGAGCTACCATGTGCACGCTGGGAACCTACAATCCTGGTCTTCTACAAGATCAAAAAGTGGTTGAGAAGACTTGTTATTCTTACCGAGTGTAGGTTCGATTCCCACACCCCCATGATGGCTCACTATCATAGGCACTAGGTATCAATTGGTGCACAGATACACATGCAGGCAAAACAGTCATCAGTTGGTCATATACATACAATGTAAGATCAACAACTGAACCATTGTCCACTCTTTGTTTGTTTGAGACAGGGTCTCATACTATAGCCCCAGCTGGTCTGAAACTCACTATGTAGCCCAGATTTTCCTCCAGCTGATGAGTAATCCTCCTGCCTCAACACCAAAATGCTGAGATTACAGGCATGGGTCACAATGTCTGGCAAGAAACTATAGTTCAGTGTATTCCAATTTAATAGAAACCCACCCAAAGAAAGATTTTTAATTTTATAGAATTAGGATAAAGAAAGACAACAGCTAGCCAGGTGGTGGTGGTGCCCACCTTTAATCCCAGCAGTCTGGAGGCACAGACATGTTGAGTTTGAGGCCAGCCTGGACTACAGAGTGAGTTCCAATACAGGTTCCAAAGCTACCAGAGAAACCCTGTCTCGAAAAGCCAGAAAAAAAAAAAAGAAAGAAAAAGAAAAAAAGAAATAGAAGAGCATATTTCTATGTTGAGGATGTAATCCAGTTGTAGACCGTTTGCCTACCATAGACATAGCTCTACTTGATCCCTAGCACTGTGGCAGAATAAAGGAAAAGAAAACAGCTTATTTCAGGAGTTTTAGATTCTACATGGTCTGTGCTCACTCCAACACGAGCAGAAAGTGTAGCGGGCATGGCAGTGGGAGGAACTGCAATCCAACTTAGAAGAAATCCCCAGCAGCACCTGGGCCAGGGAGAAGGCAGTCTTGGGGTCAATCCCTGGGTATCTACATTCGTCATAAATCACAGTGAGATGGCTCAGGAGTTAAAGGTGCTTACCACCAACTCAGCCTGAGTTCAACCCCCAGAGCCGCGTGTTGGAAGGGCAGAACTGACTCCTGCAGACTGTCCTCTGGCCTCCACATGCACTCGTGAGCACAAATACTAAGGAATAAACACTGAAAAGCCCTTGCTTCACAACACGCTCCTGTATCCTTTCAGGATGTCTGGAAGGGTTTCTTGTACCCATCACTGGCAGCATTTTTAGAGGTTTATTTACTTTGCTTTTATTTGTATGGGTGTTGCCTGCATACATGTTTGTGCCCTATGTACATGTGGTGTCCACAGAGGTCATAAGAGGTTGTTGCTGGAATTACAAATGACTGTGAGTCACCATTTGGGTGCTAGGAATTGAACCCAGATCCTCTGGAAGAGCAGCCAGTGCTCTTATCTGCTGAGCCATCTCTCCAGCCCCACAGGAAGCATATTTCCCAATACTAGGAAAGCTTCTAGTTGAAGATATCAACTTGCTCATGTGTAAATCTAACAAATGTTTCAAAGCATTATGCCAAATGGTGCCTTTATTAGCTACTCACTCTCTGTCCGTGATCTCCTTCACCTTCCAGCAGGCAAACATCCCAAGTGATAAAAATCATAAAACTGAAGGAAGGCATTATTCTAGTTTTTGCTAGAGATGGTGACCATTTGTAGATGCAACAGTGAGCATCTACAAGTTCCCAAGGGAGGAACCTGGGAACACAGAACTGATCAGGAGAGTCTGAGTAAGGACTGGGGTATCCGAAAAGGCAACTGGCCAGATTCTGGAGCTCTTTCTTTCTTTTTTCATGACAGGCTTTCTCTGTGTAGCTTTGGAGCCTGTCCTCAAACTACCTCTTATAGGCCAAGCTGGCCTTGAACTCACAGAGATTCGCCTGCCTCTGCCTCCCAAGCACTGGGATTAAAGATGTGTGCCACCACTGCCCAGCTCTGGAGCTCCTCTTAAATCAAAGCAGTGAATGTTGGGCTCTTACATCCCATTAAAGAAACAGGATGCTGGGTGAGTTGGAATGTGTACATAATTCAGCACTTTGGAAACAGAGAATCAGGAGTTTAAGGTCAGCCAGGAATACAAAAACAGTAAGAAAACCAACCAAACAAACAAAAAAAAATCTAAACCAAAACAAAAAAACCCAACTGGGGTAGATGGCACTTGCCAATAATCCCAGCACGTAATGGAGACTAAGCCAGGAAAAGCCAGGCTGGTCTCCACTGCAAGTTCTAGGCTAACTGGGTCTACACAGGAGAACCTATCTTAAACAAAGTAAACAGACATAAAAGGATTCTAGGGGCTGTGGGGATGACTCTTGCTCTACCAACATAAGAATCTGAGTCTGAACCCTCCCACCCACGTAAAAGGCTGGGCTGTGCTCCTGCAATCCCCAAGCTTTGGGAAGCAAAGACATTAGCTCACTAATCAGCCAGGTAGCCTAGTCATAATGGTGAGCTTCCAGTTCAGTGAGGAGCCCACTCTCCAGACAATGAGGTAGAGAAGACATTGGATGGCCTGACAGCTTCCACATCTCTCTCT